>CM038221.1:33847687-34055659 GCA_021442155.1 Cymbidium sinense
CTTAAATGAGCATTTTAATGTATTTGTATCAATATATTTATTAAACAACAAATAATTATGTTTACAAAAATAAATAAATCAGCAAGGTTCAAATTTATTTATTTATTGGATGAGCTTTTAAAATTTTATTTAAATTTATTTAATTATATAAATAAACTAATATAAATAAGTATATTTTTTTTTCAAAATACACTTCTTCATTCCCAATCAAATCAACCCTAAAGCCTAAACACTAAACCCTAAACCCTAAACCCTAAACTCTAACCCTAAACCATAAACCCTAAACCCTAAACATAAACCTAAACTAAATTATAAAATAAAATAAACCTAAAATTTTAAAACATAAATAAAATAAAAACTAAATGTAAAATAAAAAAATAAACCTAAACTAAAATAAAATCAAAACCTAAACCTAAAAATAAACCTAAAATAATAAAATAATGCCTAAACCATAAACTAAAAAATAATAAATCTAAAATAAACAAAATAAAATTAATCTAAACCTAAACTAAAATAAACTAAACTAAAATAAATAAAATCTAATCTTAAACCTCAAATAAACTTGTTGCGTGCTAGAAAACCAGTCACGGTAGAGTGAAAGTTTACGCCTTAGCCTTGTTGTGAAGTCCAGCACACACACAGGTAATTAAAGAGAACAAGAGACACTCAGAATTTTAACATGGAAAACCTCAAAAGAGGGAAACCACTGGCCTAGCCCAAGAAAAGCTTCCACTATGTATCCTGTTTGAGTACAAAGTCTTCGATAACGATTACAGAATTGCATATGAGGGAGGAAAGACAGCTATGTAACAACGATCAGGTTGTAATAGTTGCTGGTAGTAGGTGGAGATGCAGGGACAATTAGCGATGAAGGTGGCCGGTGATGGTGGTTGATGACCGTCGAGCAGGGGTGCGACCTTGCTTGGAGGATCTTCCTCTTCTTCCTTGCTTGGGTTCCTCCTCTTCTTCCTTGTTTGGACTCTTCCTCTTCTTCCTTGCTCGGACTCTTCCTCTTCTTCCTTGCTCGGACTCTTCCTCTTCTTCCTTGCTGACTCTTCTCTCTTCCTCTTCCTTGCAGGCTGATTGGCAAGGATCCGGCTGGTGGTGGGTTGACAACGGCGGTTCCTCCTCTTCTTCCTTGCTTCAGCTCCTCTTTTTCTTCACTTCACTTCACTTCACTTCACTTCACTTGGCCCCTTTCATGTGAGGAGTGAAGGCCTATTTATAGATGGGAGGAGGGGCATTCTTGGAAATTCATGTAAGGCCCATACCACTCCCTCGACGGACGACTTCGTGATGATTCCTTCGATCATTTGATGTATTTTGAGCATTTGGATGCCCAAATGAAGTCAATTATGAAATCTTAAGCTCGTTAGATCATTTAGACGCCTGATTTGACTATAAACACTCTATATTGAGAGCTGTTTTGGGATTTAATTGATGTCCCAAAGATTCCAATGATATTTTAAGTGCTTGATCTCGATCGGTTTTGACTCAAAATCATATCGCTTTCGACATCAAGATTTGTGCTTTGACTAGTCATATTTTGAGAGCCATATCAAAACTAAACCCTAAACTAAATAAAATAATATAAACTAAAAATAAACCTAAACATAAACTAAAAAAATAAAACTTGAAAATAAACCTAAAAGGAAAACCTAAAACCTAAACCTAAACCTAAACATAAAAATAAAATATAAAACCTAAAAAAATAAAATAAAAATAAAAAATAAACATAAACCTAAAAAAATAAACTAAAATAAAAATAAACAACAAAATAATTAAACCTAAAATAAATAAAAATAAACTAAATAAACTTAAACCTACCAGTTTACTTAATGTTTTTTTTTAAAAAAAAAACCCTAAACCCTAAACCCTAAATATCCTAAACCTTAAATCATTAACCATAAACTAAACCTTAAACCATAAAACTAACCCTGAACTCTAAACCCTAAACTAACCCTAAACCCTAAAACCTAAACCCTAAACCCTAAACCCTAACCCAAACTAAAAAACACTAAACCCTAAATTAACCCTAAATTGTAAACCCTAAACCTTAAAAGCCTTAAACCTTAAAGCCTAAACCCTAAATCCTAAACCCTAAACCCTAAACCTTAAACCCTAAAGCCTAAACACTCAACCTTAAACCTAAACCTTAAACCCTAAACCTTAACCATAAACCCTGAACCCTAAAACCTTAAATGCTAAACGTTAAACACTAAACCCTTAAAACCTAAAAACCTTAACCTAAATTAAATAAAACCAAAAAAATAAAATAAATAAATAAACTCAAACCTAAATAAAAAATAATTAAAATAAAACTTAAACTAAAACCTAAATCTTAACCTAAAAATAAATTAAAATAAAAAAATAAAAATAAATTAAAAAATAATGAAAATATAAACTAAACTAAAAAAATAAAATTAACCTAATAATAAAAAACCTAAATAAAATAAAAACTAAACATAAAATAAATAATAAATAATAACCTAAACCTAAAAATAAAATCTAAAAATAAATAAAAAATAAAACCTAAACCCTAAACTAAATAAAAACCTAAACCTAAAATAGAAATAATATAAATAAGATAAAATAAACTTAAACCTACAGTAAAATAAGTAAAACCTAAACCAAAACCTGAATTAAACTAAACCAAAACCTAAACTAAATAAAATAAAATAAACTAAAATTAAACCTATACCTAAATTAAAAAATAAAACCTAAAAATAAACCTAAAATAAAAACCTAAAACCTAAATTTAAAAAAATAAAATAAAAACCTAAACCTAAACATAAAAATAAAAAATAAAACATAAACCTAAAAAAATTAAAATAAAACTCAACTAAAAAATAAACCTAAAGCTAAACCTAAACCTAAAACATAAACTAAAATAAATAATGTAAAGTAAATAAATAAACTTAAAATAAATAAACTAAAAAAAATAAAAATAAAAAATAAACCTAAATAAAAATAAAAAATAAAATAAACTAAATAAACTTAAACCTACTAATTTACTTAATTAAAAAACCCTAAACCCTAAACCCTAAAACTACACTAAATCCTAAACCTACAACCCTAAATACTAAAACCCTAAACCCTAAACCCTAAACCCTACACCCTAAACCCTAAACCCTAAACCCTAAACTAACCCTAAATCCAAAACCCTAAACCCTTAACCCTAAATCCTAAACCTTAAACCCTAAACACCAAATCATAAACCTAAACCTAAAGTAACTGAAGAAATTAAAAAATAAACCTAAAACCTAGAACCTAATAAATCTAAACATAAACCTAAACTCTAAGAATGAGAAAAACCTTGACAGAAGGAACATCACCGTCAACCAGGCTCAATTTAGATCTGGACATGGAGGCGAAGGTGGAGGCAACAGTTATCATGGTGGTGGTGGGGGATATGGAGGTAATGGTGGATATGGACTTGGTGGTCAGAGTAGTGGTTGTTATGGAGGCAGGAGGAGCGACGGAGGTTCCAACCATGGTGGTGGTGGAGGGAGAGATCAAAGATATGATGGTGTATCTCGCTACTCGATAGGCCGGAGTGGTTCTGATCAAAACTAGAGAAACTGAAGAATGGCCTATCTGATTTGCTACTTATGGAAGTGTCTTTACAATAAAGATAGTTCTAGTTATCTAGAGTTTTTGATTTTCCCTATACGTGCTCATTTTTATCAATGTCGTCGCTTATGTCTTAGAAAACTTGGTGTGTTACTTGGTTGATGAAATGAAAAAGAAGAAATGTTGAATCTGAATTTGTTCTCTATTATAAAAAAACCAAAAACCTTAAACCCTAAACTAAAACATGAAACCTAGACCTAAAACCTAAACTCTAAAAACTAAACTCTAAAACCTAAAAAAATCCCAATCCCTAAACTTTAAACCCTAATCACTAACTTATAAAAAACTAAACCCTAAACCCTAAAACATAATAATCTAAACTCTACATCTTAAACCAACCATAAACCCTAACCCTAAACTAAACACTAACCTAAAGTAACTAAATAAATTAAACCTAACCTAAAAAACCTAAGAATGAGCAGAACTTAGGAACATCACCATCAACCAGGCCCAATCTAGATCTGACAGTGGATGCGAAGGCAGAGGCAGTGGTTATCATAGTGGTGGTGGGGGAGGCGATGGTAGATATCAAGGTGGTGGTAGGAGCAATGGTGGTTATGGAGGCGGGAGGAGCGATAGAGGTTACATCCATTATGGTGGCGTAGGAAGAGATTGGGGATATGATAGTGGATCCCACTACTTGAGAGACCACGGTGGTTCTAATGGAAACTAGAGAAAAGAAGATCGATCCCATCTATCCATCGAAGCTTCACTAGAGAGATGGTTCTAATTATTTAGGGTTTTTTATTTACTCTATGTGTGCTCATTTTTTATCTATGTCGTCGCTTATGTCTTAGAAAACTTGGTGTGCTACTTGGTTGCTAAAATTAAAAAGAAGAAAATGTTGAAATTGAATTTGTTCTTGTTATAAAAAAACCAAAAGCACTAAACCCTAAACCCTAAACCCTAAACCCAAAGAACCTTAAACCTAAAACCATAAACCCTAAATCCTAAAACCCTAAGCCCTAAATCCTAAACCCCAAAACCTAAAGCCTAAACTCTAAACCTTAAACTTTAAACCCTAAACCCTAAACCCTAAATCCCAAACCCTAAACCCTAAATCCTAAACCCTCAACTAATCCTAAACCTTAAAACCTAAACCCTAAAAGGCTAAAAACCCAATTCTAAATTAAATAAACCTAAAAATGAATAAATAAATAAACTTAAATAAAATAAAATAAAAACATAAACTAAAACCTAAACTTAAAAATAAAATAAAATAAAATAAAAATTAAAAATTAAACTAAATAAATAAATAAATACCAAAACTAAAGTGAAAAATAAAAATCCTAAATAAAATAAAACTAAACCTAAAATAAAAATTAAAAACATAAACCAAAATAAAATAAAAACTTAAACCTAGAAAATAAACCTAAAAATAAAACCTAAAAATAAATAAAAAAATAAAACCTAAAGACTAAACTAAAAAAAAACTTAAACCTAAAATAAAAATAAAATAAACCTAAACCAATATAAAAATCAATAAAACTAAAATAAATAAAACCTAAACCTAAAATAAACTAAACCTAAAACATAACCTAAACTCTAAATAAAATAAAATAAACTAAAAATAAACCTAAACCTAAACTAAACAATATTACAGAAAAATAAACCTTAAATAAAAACCTAAAACCTAAACTTAAAAATAAAAATAAAAACCTAAACTTAAACCAAAAAAAAAAAAAAATAAAACCTAAACTTAAAAATAAAATAAAAATAAATAAATTAAAAAACCAACTTTAAGATAAACATAAACCTAAATAATTAACTTTAATAAAAAAAAGTAAACTAAAATAAATAATCCTAAAATAGAAATAAAACTAAATAAAAATAAAAATAAAAAATAAAAAATAAACTTAAACCTACATGTTTACTTAATTTAAAAAAAAATTTAAAAAACCAAACCCTAAACCCTAAACCCTAATCCTTAAAACCCTAAACCCTAAATCTTAAATCCTAAACCCTAAACCTTAAACCCTAAACCCTAAAATCCTAAACCCTAAACCCTAAACCCTAAACCATAAAACCTAAAACCCTAAAAACCAAACCCTAAACCCTAAACCCTAAACCCTAAAACCTAAACACCTAAATGTAAACTAAATAAAATCTAAAAATGAAATAAATAAAAAAACTTAAATCTAAATAAGATAATAAAATAAAATAAAATAATAACCTAAACCTAAACCTAAACTTAAACCTAAATGTAAAAATAAAATAAAATAAAAATAAAAACTAAACTAAAATAAAATAAATAAAAATGTAAACTAAACTAAAAAAATAAAATAAACCTAAAAATAAAAAACCTAAATAAAATAAAAACTAAATGTAAGATAAAAATAAAAGAAACCTAAAATAAAATTAAATAAAAACTAAATAAAAACTTAAACCTAAAAAAATAAATCTGAAAATAAAACCTAAAAAAATTAAAAATAAAACCTAAACTCTAAATTAAAAAAAAACCTAAACCTAAAATAAATAAAATAAAATAAACATAAACCTAAACTAAAATAAAAAAAAACTAAAAAAAATAAAACCCAAACATTAACCTAAAATAAACTAAATCGAAACCCTAAAGTAAATAAAATAAAATAAACTAAAAATAAACCTATACCTAAACTAAAAAATAAAACCTTAAAATAAACCTAAAATAAAAACCTAACACCTAAACCTAATAAAATAAAATAAAAACCTAAACCTAAACCTAAAAATAAAAAATAAAATCTAAACCTAAAAATTAAAATAAAACAAAAGTAAAAAATAAACATAAACATAAACTTAAACCTAAAAAATAAATTAAATTAAAAAACCTATACTAAACTTAATAAACCTAAAATAAATAAACTAAACTATAAAAAATAAAAAAATAAAGTTAAATAAAAAAAATAAAATAAACTAAATAAAGCAAAACCTATCGATTTACTTAATTTTTTTCAAAAAAACCCTAAACATTAAACCCAAAACCTAAAACCCAAAACCTAAAACCCTAAAACCTAAATCCTAAACCCTAAACCCTCAACCCTCAACCCTAACCCTAAACCCTAAAAATACCTAAACCCTAAACCCAAAAGCCTACACCCTAAACCCTAAACCCTAAGCCTTAAACCATAAATCCTAACCCTAACCCTAAATTCTAAACCCTAAACCTTAAACCCTAAAACCCTAAGCCCTAAACCCTAAATTAACCCAAAAAACTAACTAAACCCTAAACTCAACCCAAAACCTCCCTAAACCCTAAACCCTATACCTTAAAACACTAAATCTTAAACCTTAAACTCTAAAACCCTATACCTTAAACCTTTAACCCTAAACCCCAAACCCTAAACCCTAAAACCCAAACTCTAAACCCTAAACCCTAAAAATTAAAAACCTAAACCTCAACTAATAGAACTAAAAAATAAATAAATAAAAAACCTAAATCTAAATAAAATAAAATAAAATAAAAACCTAAAAATAAAATACCTAAATAAAATAGTTAATTTTATAGCAAGACTCAAAGTCTATAGGCACTATTAAATATATTGTATAATTCATATCTTAAGGAGCAAAGCCATTGGGAACATATGAGCTATCAGAGTGATCAAAATATAAGAAGGTATATGGAATGTCAAGCCACTCGATCAAAGGGTTCTAATCGTATTTGCATTTCATCTGGTACCATTTGGAAACAAAATAACAGAGACAGAGGACATAGGTCATGTCCTTACTGGCATGAGATTATTTGATTATGAACATAGTGATATATTTAATTTGACATTGACTCTTTTGTGAGCAAAGGTTTTCTTAGCTTATCATCCTTGACAAATTATGATGGATGGGTGAATGATTGTTTACTTTAAGTATGATGAATTTCATCCAATTTAAAGATATCCCCACCAAATGAATTTTAAAATTCATACAAACATCAATGGGGAATTATTAAGTTTTGTTGACTTGGACTTAGTCGTGAAACCCAACCTGGAATACTAATCCACGAAGCATCCTCAGGTAGTAGATTTATGTAGTTATTATTGTACTGGGGCCATACAAATCATATTATTTATTTATCAAAATTATTATTAAGAGAAGGCATCACTATGACACAAAATATGTAGCATTGAGGCATTATAAAATAGACATATTTGGCTTATTACCCATGAAGACAGCTCTACAACACCTAAGAGGTAGCACTGTGGCGTTATAGGTTAGGAATGTTTTATCGTTTAACCCAAGAGGGTCATGCTGCGACACTGAATTAGAAGCACTACGGTGCTATAAGATAGAGGATTTTTTATCAACAACCTGAGGGGACAACATTACGGTGCTATAAATTAGAAGATCTTTTGGGTCTAAACCTGAGATGCTAGCGTTACGACACATGATTGGCGGCACTATGATGCTAAGAATGTAGAATTTGGATTTTAGATATAGAGAGATCGGTATACTTTTTTAAGTAAAAAAAATTGCAAAATTAATGCAGTGCCGCGAGGCTTCAAATATAGCACTACAACAATATGACTCCATGTTTTGCTTATTTAAAAGCTGAGAGGGTGACACTACAACATTAAGAATATGGCGCTATGGTACCAAAATGTAGGATACATATATTTAAATTCTTGATAGCCTAGCGCTTAGATGCTATGTCCTAGTGTCGAGGCATTATGTATCAGGAACACCATTTTTTGGGTAATGGTTAGGTGTAATGATTTTAGTGTCATGCACTATGGGTCAAAATACTTTATTTTCTTCTTTTTTGTGTGCAAACATGACTACAAAGAGTTTAGCTCTTGGTTTTCTTTCCAGACTTCTTCAGAGGACTACTTGACTATACTTCATTGATGACCTCATTGGGTGCTCCACTTGGCTCCACTTCCTCTTCACCAACCTCGAAGAGGCTAGGTCCTCGTTGCCAACCACTCACTCACCTATGTTGTGCTTTCCTTTCTTAAGGAATTGAAGCACATCAAGGCTATGCTTAAGGGTTACTTAAGTTGCCTCTCTTATGAATAAATAAAGAAAAGAATAATTGAAAGGAAACTTGCAAAAGTAAAGAGGGATAGTGAACAATTAGAGGAAACTTTATCAAGGAAAGATACCCTCAAGTGAAGGTTAAAATAGATATTTAGGGTGTGACAGGTCTCTCCATGACCTCCTTCTCCCACACACACTTACTAGGCTTGGTAGCCTTACTCACTAGGTAGGGAAGAAGAATAGTTGACATAGACCATTACAATGCGCTCTTCTTTACTTTATTTTATAAACTATCAACTTTCAGCATAGTCACTAAAAACTACAAGGTCCACTCTTTGTGGAATTTCACCATGAATGCTCACCAAAAGAGGCTAATGCTCCATGGAATGCCCTCTTCCTGCAAGCACAAGATGAAGATGATGACACTTGCCACCAAGTTATAAAAGATTTATGCAGACACCACTCTAAAAAAATTTAGAAGGTCTACCCACTAGTAGGGGAGAGAAAGCCTGAACCCATTTCAGAAGTAAGCGAGTAGAATGCCCAACTAGTGCATCCTGACCAAGTTGAGGCACTCGCTCTTATTGGCTACATGGATAATGAAGTTAAGGTTGTCACTATAGTAGCCATTAAATATGATGGTCATAAAGGAAGAGCCTAACTCAGTGGCCTCTTTGATCTGGGCTTGATGAAAAGTCAAGTTAGCCTTCTTCAATAAAGCCATACTCACTCATGATGATAATAATATTAAAATATACTTAATAAAGGGGTACTACTCATTTTTCTCAAGAAAGTAATAAATTCTTAACTACTCTCAGTTAGAAAGAATTTATAGATGCGATAATAAATATGTGGTAACATAGATATCACATCAAGCATTAAGTGAAAAAAATGATTACTTGAATTCCACAAATATTTCAAATGATAGGAGTTATAGAAAAATAATTTATTCATAATAGTAATAAAAATTAAATAATGTGTGAGTAGAGAGAATACAAAATATTTTTTTTATTTTTGAAAAAAAGGTACAACACACTCACCACAACCCTAATACATCATTTATTGAAATTAAATTATAGGGTTTGATTGCTAGTCCTCAGCCCACCTTTCTCACACATATAATCAAAGAAGAAATTCATACTAGAAAGGAAAAAAAGTACTCTACAACTTGATGGAGTTGTATAGTAATTCAATTTCAACCCTCATGGCTGTGAAGTTGCACTAAAACTCCTTCCAAGGATTAACATCATTGTGATTCTAGCTCCAACTGTGTTCACAGCTTTCTTATGCTTCATTGGTACTAATCTAAGGCTTCTCCCTATAGGGTGACCTCTCTTAGAAGAGTGGTAACCATGAAAGAGTCAGTGAATACTCACAGCTCTTTCTCGTGTCATCTCCCAACAGCTAAGTAGACTTGCACTTCGCAGACTCACCACTATCTTTACAAGTAAGAGAGTGAAAACTGACCATCAATTCCCTAATATCAGTAGAGATGAAGCTGGTAATAGTGACGGAAGCTTTAATGGTCACCCCTTCTTTATGTGAACTCTACACCAAGTCCACACACAGTGTTACCACTCATCTTATGGCAAAGTTGGAGTCACCGCTAGTTGGTGAGAAATGAACTCATTAAAAATTAAAATTAAAATTTCAATAAGGGGATTTACTATAGGTGTTACACTATGAAGGGAATCCACCTATTAAGTAAGTGGAATTATTCTTTACTAGGAATGTATCCTAAGCCCTTGCCATCTTTCTCTTCTCATATATCATTCATTTTAAGACAAAGAATATGCTGCCCAAGTACTTCAAGAAAGATAAGAAGACAGCAGCTTTAAATGATAATAGCTTATTCATTAGCGTGGAAGCAGAGAAGAGGTATTAGCATGCTCTCATCCACACACATCTCATTTTGGAACAAATTTTC
Source organism: Cymbidium sinense (assembly GCA_021442155.1). Lineage (NCBI taxonomy): Eukaryota > Viridiplantae > Streptophyta > Magnoliopsida > Asparagales > Orchidaceae > Cymbidium > Cymbidium sinense. Next base: position 33,858,195 of record CM038221.1, read on the forward strand.
CATAATCTAGGTGGGAGCATAACGAGAATTATCAATTGAAAAGGCTGGGAGAAGTTGGCTTATGACAACAAAGCTTGTGTCGTCCATATGGTGCAGGCGTTCTTCACCAACGGGCATGAGCACTAGAATAATAGATGTTTTATACGAAGGAAACTGATAAGTTTTGATAGTACTATAATTAAAGCACATAATAATTTTCAAAATGTTGTATATGGTCAATATCTTTTATAATATAATGATCATCATGATTTTGATGAAATTCTCACTATTAGAAATACAAATGTATAGTAAAAAAGGAGGGGGGAAAAGATTATCAATTTTCTTACCACTGGCTTGACTGTAAAGGCTAAAGCTTGGCACTATTTTCCAAGCTAAAGCCCACTGGTAAAATCAGTGAGGTAATTAAGGATAGAACCATTTTAAATTATATGATTCAAAAGGGCTTAGCTATAGATGTAGGATAAATTATTTTTAATTCAATTTATAATGTTCTTAAGGGTAGTACTACCCTAAGGTATAGTCACCATTTGCTCATTTATTCTTTATGTGTTATGGCTAGTGCATCAGGGGACCAAAATGAAGAAGTTTTTATACAAAGCCTCTCCTGAATAAAATGACAATTGAAGGATTTGGATCAAAAATGGAAGTTGGAGAAAGCTCGCACACCCCTCAGTCCAGATCCAAATCTTCTAAATGTTAACTGAGCAACTCTAATATATTGGAGGAGAAGTCACTATATTATAAAAAATGGTGGGTGAAAATAGCCAAAGGCAACATGAATTGGTAAAGAAATTTGATTATCATATGGGTCAATAGTAGCAACAATTTTCTTACATGAACAAGTTCAATTTAGTACTTTTTCAAATGTTTGAAAATTGCAAGTTTATGCTTGCCAAATATTGTCCCTTTTCCTATAACGCCTCTTTATCACCACCGCTGGAGCCAAAAGAAGAAGAAGAAGAAGAAGAGGAGGATTATGAATTTTAGGCTAGTTTCCCCTTTCTTTTTCCTTTTTTCTATATTTTTATTTTTTTCTTTTTTTATTTTATATGTAAAATTTTGTAATAAAATATTTTCATTTCATATTTTATATTTTGTCATTGTAATTATTATTTGACTTCTCTAAGATTTTAAGTTAATATTTAATTGAATAATAAATTTTAACCTAAGATTGATGACTTTGAGATATAAGCACCTCGATGCTGGAATATTAGTGCCTTAGCACTACAAAATAGTGTTGTGATGTTTTATGGTGAAACTTAGGCTTAAAATTAGAGGGTCGGTGCTCTTTTGGATACACACACTATAAATATAAATTAACCTTAAAATTAGAGAGGTAAATACCTTGGTGGTGTGTTGATAGTGATGCAACACTGTCAATAAAAATTATGCTTAAAATTAGAGAGTTTGCTTTTAGAGTTATCCTGGATAGCACCGGTGCTATGGGGCACTTTTTTTTATTCTTACGTGAGAAGGCGACTACAACACCAAGATCCAGTGCCCTGGTGTTGCATTAGTGGTTTTGCACCATAAAATAGCTCTGTGGAAATACAAAATGGAGTGCCAATGGTTCAAATTTTTGGAAGCTCAGCACCTCAGTGTCGGGGAGTAGCTCCATAGTGAGACAAGTTAGAAGACTATTTTTGGACAGGTTTCTTCGAGGATTTGACAAATTCCATGAAATTTCAGTAGCATAATGGCTTAGCAATGCTATGTTTCCCATTTTTTTAGTGCAACAAGCACTCTTCTCACTTGTTTAGGATCCAAGATCAGCAGAGGAGGGTTTTCTTCTCACATCAAAACAAAGTTTGAAGGTGGAGGTCTTGAAGTTTTAAATTTAAATTCTAATGAATTAAAAGTTGATTTAATCTTGAATTCAATAGCATTTTATTTTGGTAATGCTTATAATTTTGTATATAATGTGACTACTTTCTTCTCACATGCTCTGGATCTAAGATCGATGAAGGGAAGATCTTTATTTTGCACTAGATCTAAGATAAATGGTAGAATTCTTCAAGTTTTTTATGTAGAGCGAGGAATCTTATAAAATAGACTTTTCATTTGGAGACTTTCCCAGAATCTTGCCCTGTGCAAGGAGGAAATCATGCAGTGGAGAAAGACTTGCAATGGAATACATAACACACAGAGAGAGAGAGAGAGAAGAGAGTGTGAGTAGAAAATGGTTGAAGAAGAAGAGAGGAAGGTCAGCCCTTCTCTTCTTATAGGAGTCAATTCTCAACTTCTCCCACTCTCTTATTAACCACTCCCACTCTCCCATTTGGTATTTGACACTGACATGGATGGTTGTTGGTGAGAGTAGTTGGTATTTTCCATACATTTTAAATGCATGGGTAGCGAAGCCTAAGTGCTATGTTTGCAACGTCATGCTGCAAGAGTCAAGATGCTCATTTATTATTATTATTTATTTATTTTTTCAATTACAAATAATATTTTCACTCACCAAAGTGGAAGAGATGCAAGAAGTTGTACTCACTAAAGTAGAACCATGATGAAAGATCACCAAATCTCCTAGATAGTCAGTCACCAAGATCTAACCTAAGTGCTTTCACTCTAATTCTTCACATAAGTAGTTAAAAATGATCTATTAAATCATAATAAATGTTTATATAGGTTATAATACTCCAAGTGATGTACCTTTCTGAGAAACCACTAAAAAATATGACAACTTGGAACCCATCATTTCAAGGTGCCATAAGGTAGTGCCTAGGAACTCGCTTCTCTATCTAAACACCACATAAGGGATTAGTTATAGTGCCATGGCACTAGAAGGTCAGGGTCTAGGTGTCATTTTGTTGACGCACTTCTGACACTTAAAAACTTAATGATCTCAAATTACAACTCCCATACAACACTTAAACATGACAGAATATCTCACCTACTACAATATAACACATAAAACACAATTATAAATACCACAACGCATAAAATAGAAAATAAGTCTCATAGGCTTTGGATTTTGGATTAGGACCTTATAATTAGTCTTTTTCTCTCTTGATGTGTTACATCAATTCCTTCAAACTCCAAAGAACTCTTCTCCAAAGAGTTAGAATTCTAGAGGTCTTCTCAAAGCTTTGGGGCAAGGCTTTGCAGCTCATCTAAAGTCTCCCAAGTATCATCACCATGGGGTTTGTCTTTCCACTTGATTAAGAACCTCTAAACAGTGCCATCATTTAATGATGCTTTAGTTGTAATGACATCATCCACTTCAAAGAATATTGGTCAAGTAGGTACCTATAAATAATTTATATCTCCTCCTACAAAAGTATCATCTTGCATGTTTAGAGGTTGGGTAAGTCCTTCAAAAGATATCACATTTTCAACATTGAAAATAGAACTAATAAACATGCAAGGGAATAATTCAAGTGCATATGCATTAGTACCAAGTTTCTTAATAATTTTACATGGCCCATAAGATCTCACTTTTAACTTTTATATTTGATGAAAGAAAATCTCTCAGGATAGATTCATACTAATACATATCACCTATCATATATTCCTTGAAAATGTTACTTTTATTTTTTATTTAGCAAACTTAGAAATTTTTTATTTCCAGCTATTTGGCTATAAAAATTACATGCAAATATATATAGAATCAAAAAATGCATGAGTAGGTGTGCAAGTTAAGTCAATAGGCATCTTAGAATTATATCCATAAATTATCTCAAAAGGTGATTTGTGGGTTGACCTGGAAATGGTACTCTTGTAGGCAAATTTAGATGTAGATAAAGTTAAATCCTAGTTTCTTATGTTCATTCTGACTACAAATCTTAAAAATTTCCCTAAGATCCTATTGATAACTTATCCATCACTAATAAAATGAGGAGAACTTTAATCATGTTCCCATTAATTTTCATAGAGTTTTCCAAAAATAAGATAGAAATTTAACATCTCTACTAAAAACAAAGGTGGATGGAACTACATGCATTCTCATAATGTTTTAAAGAATAGCCTAACTAAATAAGATGCGTCATTTAACTTTAAATAATGAAATAAAAGTGCTATTTTAGAAAATCTATCCACAACTATGAAAATACTATCATAATGTTCTAGAAAAAACCTAACATGATGAACATTGAAAGGTATTCCCATGACTGATAAGGAATAGGTAGTGATGTGTAATGACCTATCTTTCGCTTAATAATTTTAACTTGATGACAAGTGTAACACTAGGCTATGACACATTCAAAATCCCTTTGTAAAGTTGACCAATAAAATCTTTAGCTAATGAGATCTTACATTTTTTAATTACCATATGTTTAGCTATACCACGAAATTGAAGCTAAGAGATAAGGAAGTATCTAATGGATATTCTAAAGATACATAATCTATTGACTTTGTAAGGATATCCATCAATGATCACAAGGGATTTTAAAAAGTCAAGGGGTATGGACTCATGCTTTAGATAAATTAATAAAAATTAAGGAAAGCTTTATAATCTTCTCTTAATGTATTAAATTTATGGATTTAAAATTCTAAAGATGAAATGACTAGAGATACCTTATATAACATATCTGTTGGGTTGTTTTCTACTCCATGCTTATGTTTAAGTAAGAAGAAAAATTCTTAAAAATATTCAATACACTTAGCATGTCTATAATTCAATTTATTTTGAGAGTTGATGAATTTTATGGTTTGATGATCTATATTCATAATAAACTTCTCATGTAATGGATAATGTTTCGGTTATTAAGAGTTTGAATGACCACATACAACTATCAATCATTTGTAAAGTATTTTTGATTAGCATCATTCAACTTGTCATTGAAGAAAGTAATAGAATGATTTACTTTGACTTAATATTCCACCAATCCTAACACCTGAAGCATCACAAGTTACTTCAAATATTTTATCAAAATTAGGAAGTTTTAAAATGGGTGAAGAGGTCATAAGGGTTTCAATTTTCTACATGGAATTTTCAACATCTATAGTCTAAGAAAATTTATCTTTTTTTAAGATGTTAGAGATAGGAGCTATAATGGTGCTAAAGTCTCTAATAAACCTCATATAAAAGGTGGGTAATCCATGGTAGCTTCTAACATCCATAAAATATTTTGGAGTAGGCCAATCTAAAGTAAATCTAATTTTTAGTGGTTTGCTCTTAGTCCATCAATTGACACAATGAATCTTAAGAAGATAAGTTTAAGTAACAGAAGAAATACTTCATAATATTGACAAATAAATTTTCCACTCTTAACTTTTCTAAAATTATCTTTAAGTGATGTAAATATGGTTTCTTGTTCAGAGTATATGGATAGCATCAAAATAAACCACAAGGAACTGACCAATAAAATATTTCAGGATATTGTTTATCAATATCATAAACATACTGGGTGCATTTAAAAGTTTGAATGATATAACTAACCATTCATAAAGACCATCATGAGTTTTAAAAGTAGTCTTTCATTCATCAACTAGTCTAATCCTAATCTCGTGATATCAACATGTCAAACCAATCTTAGAAACAAAGATGAGCTAGAAATAAGATTTAACATGTCATCCAATCTAGTTATGAAAACTATATATTTTATCATGATCTTATTCGCCACTTTACTTTCAACTCGCATTCTCTAAGTTCCATATTTCATATGGGTTAAAATGGCTTCTACTGCATAAGACTAAGACTTTCTTGGTTTAAGCCTTTCTTCAATAGTCCATCCACATGTCATTTTAATTTTGCATATTTGATTGGATTCATCTTATAATATTGTAAATTAGGTAGTAATGATACAAGGATCAAGTTTATGGCATGTTGCATATCTCCTAAAGATGGGAATTCATTGGGAAAATCATCAAGAGTCAGATTAGTGAATTTAGATAATAGATCTAAGACCATAATAGATAAGTGGTGTTCTTTGATATCAATAGAAGCTTCATGAAGGTGTGGGAAAAATAGAGAAGTAGGATCAGTGAATTCTCTAACTAAGAATCTAAACCCTAACTTTGTGATTTGAATTATAGGAGATTCCCATATATCAAAACATAGAATAGAAGTATCCTCATATCATTAGATGGAAATATCATGATCAATTGAAGTTTTACATTTTTCTTTTGATTGAGTTTGAGTTGTAGTTTAGAATTCTATATGGGTGTGTAATTGGCCTCTTTTCAATGGGTTTTATGAGAAACAGCTTAATGGTCTCTTAATTGTACTTGAGTATGTATGTTTTTCACAACCATAATGAATTACATTTAAATCATAAATCCATGGTCTCCCTAATAGTATATGTATCTTTTCCATCATAAGAACATCACATAAATTTTGATCCAAATAGCTACCTATCTTGATAATAACAAGACCTTTATTTGTGATAAGTAAGGATGTGTGATTCACCCAACTGACATTAAATTATTATAGATGAGGTTCAGTTGTATGGTTTGTTCTAGTGACAGCAATTTTTTTTAAACAAAAGGATAAATTCACTAATATATAAAAAGTGATTACATAGGCCTATCAAGCCCTCTAATGTAACAAATTGCAAAACAATCTCCATGAAGGAGTTTCTAAGATGAACATTAAGAAAGGAGGATAATAGTATTTACATAAAAGATTCCCCAATTTGAGCCATAAAGTTTGCTAGTTGATTGCCTTCATAAAGAATGTGGGTGATCACAATATTTTGATCCTTCAAGAGTGATCTAATTTGCTTAGTAAGAGGGGTTGTATGTGATGGTTCAGAGTGGACAAGATTCAACATAATAATGAGCTACATACATTAAATCAGATTCAATTCAAAAATTTTGAGTTCCAAAGGTTGGGAGAAAGGATATGGTAGCTTTAAGGGCTAAGAGTTCAACATGAAGAGCTTATTAGGCCATACAAGGGACAAAGAAAGATAGCAAGCAGTTTCCAAAATGATCTTAAAATAATCCACCCATTCAACTAGAAGTGTTCCTCTCTTTGAAATAGACATTACTATTAATTATGATAGTATCTTGCGGTGGTTTGATCTAGTGAACCTTCTTCTGGATTAACTTGGAATGAGCTTAATATTATTCCTCATAGTTATTATATTGTATTAAATGATTTAGCTTAAGGTAGCCAAATCTAAGGGCCTTAACAATATAGTTAATAATATGCAACGTTGTTTCCTTAGGGGAAGGTTGCTCTAGTGATAGCATGGTTCGATACGACATTCATAGTACAACCTTCATCTATTACTAATTTACACCACTTTTTTTACATAAAATATACATTAACAAAATATGTCACCTCCTCTAGTTTTCTTCTTCCCTATAAGTAGTCATAAACCTTCATAATTAACATAGAATTATCTCTAATATAGTCCACTTCTTTTAATAGGGGTGTATCATTATATATCTTTTTATATGCTCCCCTACTTCTAAATCTTCTAATTTATCTAAAAGTATTATTTTGGCTTTACATTAATTCTACATATAACCCTTCTTATGATATTTAAAGTAGATTATCTCTCTTGCATTTTTAGAAGTAAATTCAATAAAGGTCATATGGGATTGGTTACTAGGAGTGGAATGTTAATTATAGCAATAGACCTTTGAGGTTGAGATATGAAGGTGTATTTAAATGACATTTAAGCCTTCATCTTGGATGTTGGTGTAGCTTTCTTATGCTTCTCTAAGATTAAAGCATTATGAAAGGAGTCTTCTAAGGTTTGGAGATCATGATGCTTTACCTTATTCTTGATATCTTTTCTTAGGACAATGACAAACCTACTAGCTAACTACCATTCCTGATCAATGTAGTGTGTCCTTACTACTAAGTCCACAAATCTATTCATGTATTCCATTACTTGCATGCTTACATATTTAAGCATCATTAACTATTCATGTAGCTTCTTATCAAGGTTCCTAAGACAATATTTATCCCTTAGCATCTCTTTAATTTTGGCCATGTCATAAGATTTCTACCAAACCTCTCCTCTTTAGATAAAATATTTTTTTGATAATTTTAGCATGATCCACCAATTTCCTTTTTTTCAAGCGTGGTCCTCTAATAGTTATCCATATGGTACCAATCAGATAAGTCATCCATTTAAGTAATCTAATACAAAAACTTATTTGGTTCATGAACACTATCATGCATTGGGGCTTCTATCTTAACTTAATTTGTAGATTCATGTAGGATTCCGTGAATCCTAGGACGGTCTTCCTTATCAATGTTTCTCATGCTTGGACTTTTCAAAGGATAGTTGTCTTCATGAAGTATAATATTTTTTCCTTATAGGGATTCTAAATCATCGAGATGTGGGATAGTCAGTAAGGTTTGAATCCTAGTACTCAAGGTTTGAATTTTTGCAGTTATGTTCATGAGAAGGTCTTCTACCATAGTGAGTTTCTCTTCACTTTGCATAATGTTTTAATTTACCCTCTTAGTTAAGTGTACTATTTGATTCAAACTAATAAATTTGGATGTCATGATTTAAGTAAAGAAAGGCAAGTATGTCACTCCAAATAAAATTTTAAATATGGGTTATGTGAATTTGACAAAATGAGATGCACAAGTTTTAGGATGCTTTAGCCTTCAATAAACATGATTAACTTTTGATACTACAAAATATTAAGTAAACACATAAAGAGACAATCACAACATCTTTAAGGATATAAGTTTTATTTTTTGTAAGTTTTGTATCCTAGGTTTGACTATCTTTTTGTTAACTCTCCCTTACTCAAGTGGTCACTCATGTATCATGATTTATAGATAAGTTTTAAGGAAAGGCTAGGCTTTTTAAATGGAGATAAATAATTGGTTATAAGACAAATGCTCAGAGAATTGTCTACCACATGAGTCTAGTATGAGTTTACTAATTGAAATCACTAAAATCTATAAAAAAAAGTATACAAAATCTAAAATAAAGAACTAACTTTTCTTAGATTCAATATAAAACACTTAAAATCACTTTGTCTATGCCACCAAATGTTGGGCTTTAGTACTAAAAATGGTGCAGTCATGGTGTGTCACAGCAGAGTGTGGAAGGAGTGCTCTAGATCTTCCACTCACTAAAGTAAGATATGCGTGAAGTTTTACTCACCAAAATATAACTATAGTGAGTGATCACAAAATCCCTCAGATGGTCAGCCACCAAGCTCCAACCTAAGTGTTTTCACTATAATTCTTCATATAAATAATCAAAAAGTACTCTATTAAACTAAAATAAATATTTGTATAAGTTACAGTACTCTAATGGATGTGTCCCTTTAGAAAAAATCACTCAAAATTGTCACAACTGAGAACCCATTGTCTCACAATGCTCAGGCACCGACTTCTCTACCCAAACACTACATAAGCGAGCAGTTATAATGCCCTAGCACTAGTCCATTGCTTAGGTGACCATGGATGTGCTTCTAACACTTAAAACTTAATAGCCTTAATCACAACTCCCTTGCAAACTTAAATATGGCTAAATACATCATCTACCACATAATATAACACATTAGACACAAATATAAAATGCCACAACACATAAAACACAACAAAAGTCTTATAGGCTTTGGCTTTTGGATTGAGACCTTGTAATGGATCCATTTTTTTCTTTTGATGTGCTACATTAGTGGTGGTGGTCATAAAATGACATTAAGTTAGTCAAACTAAGAGTGAAACCCAACTTTGGCCTCTTCACACAATCATTGGTACTCATCTTAGCAAGGTCCTTGCTCCGATATATGCCTTCTAACTTTGAGCTAAAACTATGTGAAGTGCTCTATCTGGTATCCTAGGGGTAATGGTAGTGTGATAATGGCTCCCCCTCTCTAATTTCCTCTCCTTCAATATCCTTAGCTATGACCTATGCTAGCCTTTGCTTCTCACTATATATGACATGAAAGGAATGATTTATAGAGTAAAAAATAAGTGTGATCTAATGCATCGAGAAAGTGAGGTAATATTTGACATCTAGCAAGTATGCAATCATTTTTCCTAAGCTTATATTGTATTTTCTTTTGGATTTGGAATTTTAATGATGGTAAGAATTTCAATGTAAATAATCGAAAGATCCACAATATTGAATTGTGTATGATTCATATATAAGTAAGTAATAGTGGAAAGAAGAGGTGTGATATTTGTGAAATCACTAGTATTAAGAATGACATTATGTTAAGCAAGTGTTAAATAACATAAACATTTAGCATAAGTCTACTAGCTAAGAGTTCATATTGGTGATGTCATTACTCTCTTATGACTAATTAATTGATAACCTATTATCAATGAGGTCATTAGAGATACTATGGGCAAATAAACTTACTAATTGATAAGTGAAGATCAATATCAGAGAAAAATTATTTTTACCTTGAACTTTATATTGAAATAGAATATGATCATAATTAATGACAAGACCTATAAAATGTTAAAATAAAGCTCAAAGTGATAGGTGTAGGTGAGTCAAATCAAGACTTGATGAGTCATGCCAAAAATTGATCGAGTATGAAATAATATAGCTTATTTTATAATATGGGCTTTGTATCAATTATTACACACCGTATGTACTTCAAGTAGGTTGCTTCATCATCATATGATCTAAAGAAACTATTGCACCTTCCTTGTGATCCTTTAATAATCATGGAAAGGATCATGCACACCACAAAAAAGCTCAAGAAAGTATGAGAGATGTAAACATTTGTGAGAAAGAATGCAAAAATGATAGACTATTTATGCTTTTGGATTTTTGAGATCATACAGTATGAAAAGGGTTCATACAATATGATTTAAATCATCCCAATAGTCTTTCCAATAGTTACTTTGATTGAGTCAATAGTCTTGTACGATTAACTAGCAATAATCATCCAAATGTTCACTTCAATGGCTAGGCTGACTAGGTCAGTCTTACCATTCCAAGCATTTTGTATTGTATGAAATGAATTGTATGGTATGAACTATTTTATTATATATCATTCAGTCATTCATCCAAACTTATTATTAAAATCTAAACAAATCTATCATATTATATGATTGTTGATGTACAATATGATTATAATATTTTAATTTTAGCTCATAATGAAAAGTAAATTGCTGGTCAACTTAAAAAGATAAAGTATAAATTTTTATAAAAAAAAAGTAAAATAAAAATACATGAAAATTGAAAAGAAAATAGAAATAAAGCAAAATAAAAAAAAAACAAAAAGGAAAACGAAGATGCTAAACTTTATCACTTCAAAGCATGATCTAAGAGAGCTAAGCCTAAAATTCAAGATTTTTATGAAAATGTTTCCTAAATGATTCTTCATATTAATGAATGGAATACCAACATTTCCTTTTAGAATATGATCTCTAGTGAGATGATGTGAGACATGTATGTTTTTGGAATGAGAATGTCATAATTTTTATTTATGTAGATAGCACTAGTGTTGTCACATATGATTGGATTTGTCCATTCTTGTAAGTCAAGATCAAGAATTTATTGCTTCAAACATAAAGCTTGAGTAGTACAACTTCTAGTAGTAATGTATTCCAATTCAATAATAGAAAACACAACAAATTTGGTTTCCTACTAGTCCATGAAACTAATGAGTGACCCACAAACCAACATTTAGCGAATGTGCTTTTTCTTTGAACTTTGTATTTGCAAAATTAATATTAAATATACAATAAGAATACAAGTTGTGCTTTATTGAAGGTACCAACTTCCCTAATTAGGTGTGCCAATCAAATACCAAAAATCCTTTTAACAACTTCAAAATGTGACTATTTTGGATCAACAAAAATCATGCATAAAAGTAGAGAGTAAAAAAAGATTTTAAGGGTACTGATAGCAAAAAAAGAAAAGATTCTATCATCCTATGATATTTATTAGGGTTAATAAACTTACCATCAAGATCCTTATCTAATTGAGTGATGGGGCTCATGGGGGTGTTGGTGCTTTTTTATCATTCAAATTCAATTTTTTTGTTGTACTTAGATAGACTTAATAATGTACCTTTTTATTCTTACTTATCATTGATTCCCAAGAAGTAAGCTCACCCATGATGCACATCTCAAAAAAAATTTTCATTATTATTGAAAAAATTTTCAGAGGAAAATGAATTATTAAATTTGTACAAAATGTCATCCACATAAATATACACAAAAAGAATACAAATTCTTTTTTGAAAAATAGTGTAATATTGAAAAATCCCTTAATCAAAGAACTTTCTAATTAAAAAAATATACTATATCATACCAAGGCTATTTCAAACCATGCAAGTCCTTTATATATATATATATATATATATATATATATATATATATATATATATATATATATATATATATATATATATATATATATATATATATATATATATATATATATATATATAATCAAGGTATATTGAGCATTCAAATCTGGGTGGTTATTCAACAAGCACATTTTCTTCTATTACACCATTTATATTAACATAAAATGATTAAACCATTTAAACTAAGCAAAGGTAAGCAATAATCATATGAATTCCAAATAAGCAACTTGTACCATAAATTAATGCTTCAATTTGATTAAACCTTTAACCACAAACCTTGCTTTATTCTTAATAATAACACAAGTAATTTCATTTACTTTTGAATACCCACTTAGTTTCATTTACACTTTAAGATGAGCATCTAGGAATTAATTTAAAAATGTCTTTTCTAATAAATTGATTCAATTTTTAATACATTGCCTAAAACCATAATTTATTATATTTCTCTTGTTATAAATTAGTCAACCATATGTATGCATGTATATTGATAACTTCTTCTTTTATACTATTTCTAGTTTTAGCTTCTATAGATAGATCTCTTATGAACAAATCACAGGGATGAATCAAAGGATATTGCCACTCCATGGTAGTCTCCCAATGGCATTCTCATTTTCTTCAAAACCCAAATTCTCAAATTTGGGCCCTAAATCATTATCATCTACAAGTTTTCTATACTATAAAAATATAATAGTTCATCAAAAATATATGAACTGAGTCATCTACCAGTAAGTTCCTCATATTAAATATTCTATAAGCTTTTCTTATAGATGTGTAACCTAGAAATATTGCCTCAAAAAATTTGGAATGAAACTTCCCCAAGTTATTTTTCCTGTAATTTAACACTAAATATTTACACCTAAAAATAGACAAGTGAGATTGATTTGGAGTCTTACTATTAAATCCACATCTATTCATAGATAGAGGAAGAACATTCTTTGATGCTTGGGAAATAGATTTAAGTAGAAATACTACATGTCGAAAAATAGAGAAGTAGAAAAGTGTAGGAAAATAATAATAATTATTGCTCAAAATTTAAGTATAATATATAGGGATCTTGAATGAGAGTTAAAAAGACACCCCCTTACCTCCTCCTCCTCTCCTCCTCCAATAAGAAAGAAGTTCAATTTTTTATAACACAAAGTGGTTACCATACATGGAAAGTACATTAAAAGTAGATTTTATACAAGTGAATTCCTAATTAAGCTGGTGACAATATGCATATGAGTGGGTATAGATATGCTAGTTGATGGGTCAGTAGGCCATCATCGAAAGAGCACGTGAGTTGGGATGGGGCTGAGGAGAGTAGTCTCCTCAGTCTTTTGGATAGTTGCTTAATGTTAGTGAGTTTATTTCATCTAAGTTATTATTATCTAAGTGCTTTGGTTGTGGGAATAAGTTGATCTTCACTTATCATACACACCTTCTAGTGAGTATACTTATTCTTATTTGATGAGTACCCATTATGTGAGTACACTAGTCTTAATATTTAGACTCGGTTGGGTTTGCCCGTTACTTTGGGTATACATTTACCTTTGCTAATAAGAGGTTTTATTAAACAAAGATCTAATATGTACTTGATTCAAAACATAACAAGTTTTGTTAACTACCTTAGCCTAAAAATATTTAGGTATCTTGTACCACTAAGCATGGAACTAGTAGCTTTTGTAAGTGTTTTATCCTTTTATTATGCTAGTCCACGCTATTGTGATATCCTAGGGGCTTAAAAGTTGTGCTATAATCCTATTTCATTAAAAAAAAACTTTAAATTTATTATTTTCAAACTCTCCTACATGATACTATGAATAAATATAATAGTAAAATCAATTTTTCTTTGAATCCAAATAATAAAGATCTTAAACTCAAAAAAAGAATCATTTTTATATCTCAAAAACATCAACCATGTAAATCTAGTGAAATCATCAATAATAACAAATATGTATGACTTTCCCTTCAAACTAATGGTTCTAATAGGTCTAAACAAATGTATGTAAAGAATATATAAAGAAAGTGAGTTGATATGCCAATTATAGGCATAAAAGAAATATTATTTTGCTTACCATGCTAACATGCATCACACAAATGATCATCAATGAAATATAGTCAGGGTAAATCTCTAACCAAATTAGCATATTTAATCATTCTAAGTGTGTGCATGCTATCATGACACAGTATCTTATGCCATAATGGGGCTCATCTAATGTGGATTGAAGACAAATCACAAAAGAATAACTTAAGTTATCAAAATCAATCATATAAATAGTTTTGCACCTAGTAAAACAAGTTTACCATTTAAATTAAGCAAGCATTTATTGTTAAAATAATTTATATTGATACCCTTATAATATAAGTGACTAATACTAAGAAAATTATGCTTTAAACCATCAATAAGAAAAGACCTTCTCTATAAATAAAATTTTATTTATACTAGTGGTACCTAACCTATGCAATTTATATGTTAAGTTGTCTCTAGGAGTGATATTTCCTCTACTTTTGAGTACCAATGAAATTAATTTGCTTTACTTTCTTATCATGTGTCTTGAGCACCTACTATTTAAGTAGTACATGTCTCTACCAGTCTATGAGTGATGGCATATCTACAAAATAAATTTAGGTTACTTTTTGGGTTCCATACATTTAGAAATAAGAGAGCTATGAGAAACATTAAAAGTTTTTGGAATCCATACATATGCTAAGTTTATATGTGAATGATGTATGCATATATTAATAATGTGCCCAAACATACCACAAGAAAAGCATCAAACCTTAGATAAGGAATGAATGTTATTCTTACATTTATATTTTTTGAGTTAGTATATTCTTTTTAGAGTTTTCTACATCTTTTATCAAAGTCTTCATTATGACATTCAAGAAGATAATTATTTTTTCAAATCATCCACCTTCTTCTTAAGCATTTTAATTTCCTAACTCTATATAATAATATTTCATTTTTTATGTTCATACATAGATGTCCTATGACACTTTTCAAAAAAAAGAAAAAAAAATAGAGTTAAGTGTGCTATTTTTAAAGATTTAAATGCAAAATACATCACAAGAGTTTAAGATTTCATTTTAATTGATCTTATTAGACTGTTTATTATTAAAATGATAAGAATCTCCTTTTATCATTGAAAAGAAATTTGTGGCTTTTTTATAGCTTCTTCTTTAGAGGATTTTAACCTATATTGATCCAAAAAGTATGTTTAATCCTTATTTTACTTATTTGCATCACATTTTTCCTCCTATTTATCATTTTGATTAGAGTTTTGAGTAAATGATACTCTCATTTGATGTGACTTTATTTCTTACATTTATAGCAAATAAGATCAATAATCTTTCAAAATTCTTTATTTTATCATTTCCTTTCTTTAGTCAAATCACATATTTTATGTTTTTGGAAGGTTTTCAAGTTCTTATTCATGAGTGCTACATCATAATGATAAGTGGTGCTTTCTATTTCACTACATTTAAAGGTATTTGCCTTAAGTATGATCATCTTCTATTTTTATTGTTACTTACATTTGTATTTCTTTGCAAAATTTTATGTTCATAATTAATGATAGAATTAAACTACCGGTCAATAAAATAAGTAGAAAAATTCTTGGATTCAAAAATAGTTGTAACCTTGGCATCCCACGATGATGAATAAAATAAGTAGAGAAATTCTTGGATTCAAAAATAGTTGTAACCTTAGCATCCCAAAGGTTAAGGCAAATAACATAGAATTTTGTTGAGTTTTTTAGGATTTCCAAACTCTCTTATTAATGCATGTAATGAGGTGATGATTTTTATAAAGTGTGTGTACACATCAAAAATAAAATCATGAGATATCATATGAAAGAGTTCATAATAATAATTAAAAACATGTTGATATAAGATTGTTTAACCTTATTAATTCCTCTATATGTAACAAATAATTTTTCTAAAATCTCTTTACCAATTTCACAAGTTCAAATATGTGTATAATCATTAGATTTTAAAGCATAGAAAAAGCTATTTGTATATTTAGTGTTTAATTGTCCTAATTTTCTATCTTCTATGGACCACAAATTGAAAAGAATTTCAACACATTTGCTACTAACAACTTCATGCAGAATATCCTATCTTAATCATATTCAAAATTTAATTAGTTGATTGAATAAAAGTAGATATGTGAATTTACCAAAAATCAAAAGGAATATCATCAAATAAAAGGAGTTGAGTAATAAAGTACCCTTTCATGGTATTTTGGTAACCTATATGTTTATATCTGGTTCTATTTATGGTTGTTAGACCATCAAACAAGCATCCTACTTTAATACCACTTATAAGAATAACACACCCAAGAGGGAGGGCATGACTTAGTGTGCTTTAAAAATTTTCTTAAAAAAAAAAAATCAATCAAACATTTAAAGTTTACTAAGAGAGAAAATGAATAAAAATCAAAACTAATAAAAAATACAAAATATAAGAGAAGTGGAAAGTAAAAGAAAGAAAAGAAAGAGGGAATAGTAATTTCTATTGATTTGGCCCAATAGAATTATGCTCACTCTTTAAGTTAGCCCCAAAAATTCTTCTACCTCTCATTCTGCATAAGACACCAAGGAGTAGATGCTTCTCTCCTAAATAAATAATGGAGAAACCCACCATGACTTTCCAATCTTTCAAGTCACGAAGGATGTCACTCTCTCTCTATGGTACAGAGAAAATTTTCTAAATAAAATATCTCACAAAAGTTCTATAGACTCCCTTTTTCGGTAATCGTCCAGTTTTGCTCGTTCTCGAGCCAGGGGTTTTTCTTCTTCTCCTCATTTACTTCCTCTTTTTCCTTTAACCTTCCATTATCGCCGTCCCTCCTTGGCATTTTTTTTTCTTTTTTTTCTCGGTTCTCTTCGGCTGATATCGATACAGAGCCCATTGTGCATGTGCTGGTATGCCTTCCTTTTGATCATAGATTCAACCATGGCTCCCCCGTGGGGGAATCTCGCACTAACTCGTCTGGTTGCATCAGGTAAGGAAGCTACTGGAAAATATGGCATGAATCCTACTATAGCTTCTAAATCATTTAGGGATGTGCTTGCTAGAAAAGCGAATAACGCTGGTGAGTCTTTCGATTTTATTTCTACTACATTCTAGGGAGTACCCGTTGTTATGTGTTTTGATTTTATGGTGGAAAAATTGGCTAAGCATATGAATTTGCTTTGGTTGGTAAATTTTCTCTTCGTCGTTCATCTATGGAGAATATTCAAAGTTTTTTTCATTCGTTGAAATTGTCAAGAGTTTTTTCGGTGGGTTTGATTGATTCTCGACATGTTTTGATTCAATTAGCTAACAATCTGGACTACTCTCGTGTTTTCGCAAGACGTTCTTATTATGTTTTTAACAGTTAAATGTGTTTATTGAAATGGAATCCCTTTTTTGACATTAAAGAAGAATCTCCTATTGTTCCAGTTTGGTTGTCTATCCTTAACTTTTGTGTGCACTTCTTAAACCCTGAATTTCTCTACGTGGTGGTGGCCTTTTCGGTCGACCTCTCCAATTGGACCAAGCTACCTCCTCTAGCTCTAGACCTTATGTTGCTCATGTTCTTGTGGAAGTGGATATTACTAAAAAATATCCTAAGGAAATTTGGCTTGGATCAGAAAAAAAAATGGATATTTACAAAAAGTAGAATTTGAAAATTTTCTTATATTTTGCTCACATTGCAAAATTCATGGACATGGTTTTGTTGATTGTTTTGTAGCTCATCCGTATTTAAAGAAGAATTCTATAATCTCCAAATCTGCTTTTGTCACTAAGGCCACGTTGAATGAAACATCACAGAATATGGCCACTACACTCTAATACCCGATAAAAAATGAGCCCCAAATTCTTATGCATAACCACGATTCCAAGTCAATATGGTTGAGCAATCCCCAGTAGACACAACTCTATTGAAGGATCAGTTTCCTCATGTTGGATCCAAGTTACAAAACCAAAATATTGATATTAATGCTTCAAATTCCAATTCAGGATCTCCTCTTGTTACTGATTCTTTGAATAATGTTAATATTCTTGTTATTTTATCTCCAGTAGCTAAAGATCATTTGAATGATAAGGTGGGGTTGGAGGAGGTGCAATATTTAGAGATAACTTCCACCTGAGATCTAGGGTTTGTGTTTTGCCACATTCTAACCCATCCTCTAATTCTTCATCTAACGTGGATCAAAATCTAAAACTTAAGATGCATCAGGTTATGAACAATGAATTGGAAGAAGGAGAATTGACCATTAACCTTCAGGCATCTACAGGCAATAAACAATTAATTAGAATTTCATTATTTGATGGGGAGGCTGTTGGTTTGGAAAATGATTTTTGCATTGTCACAAAAAAGAGAAACAAATCATATAAATCTAGATCTCCTAACTTTGCCAGATTTACTAGATCTGGCTCATCTAGCCCCAAGTAATGGTCTCTTTCTTGATTTGGAATGCAAGAGGGATAAGCTCCCTCTCTATTCGTAATAGACTCAGCAACTTAGTTCGCATTCATAACATTTCTTTTCTGGAAATTTTGGAACCCTTTATCCTTCCTTCTAACATCCAATCTATTGCTCGAATGATTGGTTTTAGTAGTTTTTTCACAAACTCGAGTAATAAAATCTGGATCTTTTGCAAAAATTCTTTTGCATTCCATATTATTCAAGACCTTCACCAGGTCGTGAATGCTAAAATCTCCTTTGGGAATTGGTCCTGCTTTGGATCTTTTGTCTATGCATCCTGCAATAGGTATGGTAGAAGAGACCTTTGGAAAGATCTGGTTAATTTCTCTACCTCAGTTAATGCTCCTTGGTTTGTGGGTGGAGATTTTAATATTATCTCTTCCTCGGTGGAACGAAGGGGTGGAAATCCTCTTAACCTTTTATCTATGGAGGAATTTAATAATATGGCCCTTGATTGCCACTTGACCGATCTGGGCTTCAGTGGCTCCCAATACACTTGGAACAACCACAGAATGTGGCAAAGACTGGATAGGATTCTATTTAATGATCTATGGATCAACTCGCTACTACCTCGATTGAACATCTTAGTAGAACCCTATCCGATCATTCTCCTTTGCTTATTTTTGTTAAGGTTAATACGGAGTCCCCCTCCTTCTGTATTCCTTTTCATTTTCAAAATATGTGGCTTCTGGATACTAGATTAGCAGAGGTGGTGGCTACTAATTAGGGAGACCCTCTTTATCCTAATGATTCTGTTTTGGGGATGAAGAGATTATGGCTGAAATTAAAAAGGCTTAAATAATTGCTCCAATGGTGGAACAAAAATTGCTTCAAAAACCTTTTCACTAACATAAAAGAATTAGAACAAGAGATCATATCGCTAGAGGAAGAGGTTATTCTGGATACCTCTAAAACTATTTTATTAAATCAAGCTAAAGATAAATAAACAAGCTATCAAGACATGGAGAAAACTTACTAGAGGAAAAAAGGCTTCTGCTAAAAAACTATGGGAGGGAGATAGGTACACCAAATATTTTCATGCTCCATTCAATAAGAATAAGGCCTTAAATCGCATTAAGAAAATAAAAAATTCTGATAATAGTTGGATTTCTGATGAAAAGGAACTTGCTGATTCGGGTGTTTCTTACTTCAATAACATGCTTAATAATAATGTGAATTATGAGGAATTAGCATGTCCAGAGGTGATCCCCAAAATCATCACCGAAGATGATAACACAATGCTTACATCCTTACCCTCTAAAGTAGAAATTACATCTACCCTTCAGAATATGAATATAGATTCTGTGGCTGGCCCTGATAGATTCACTCCACTTTTCTTTCAAAAATGTTGGAATATTGTCAAAGACAATGTTGTTAAAGTGGTTCTAGATTTTTTTAGAGGGAACACCCTCCCCAAATTATTTTACAGTACTTCCATTATTCTAATTCCTAAAATCAAAAACCCCGAACTTTGGAATCAGTTTAGATCCATAAGTCTTTGTACATTTCTTTAATAAGCTCTTATCGAAGATCCTAGCCAATAGATTAGGTATTTTACTTCTTAAAATCATTTCTCCTAATCAAACTAGCTTTGTCAAAGGTCGTTCTATCTCTGATAATGTATTATTGGCCCAAGAAATTGTCCAAGATCTAAACACAAAAGTTCGATGTCGGAATCTTGTTTTTAAGTTGGACATATCTAAAGCCTATGATAATATTGGTTGGACTTTCCTCTACAAAATTTTATCTCTATTCGGCTTTTCCAACTCTTTCATTACTTTAATCAAGAATGATATTGAAAATTTGGATTTTCTTTACTTATTAATGGCAAGATTCATGGCTTCTTTTCTTCATCACATGGTATCTGGCAGGGGGACCGCCTTTCTCCAGCCCTCTTCATTATTGTAGTGGAATATCTTTCTCAAAATCTTGAACTTATGTTTCTCAAAATGCCTAACATGTGCTATAAGACTAAGGGTGGTTTTCTTATCTCTCACCTTTACTTTGCGGATGATTTCATTATCTTTTGCAATGGGTCTACCCGTTACATTAAGAAATTGTATAAGTTTCTTATTCATTTTGGGAAGGAGAGTGGCTTAAAAATTAATCCTGACAAAAGTGGCTTCATTGCTAGTAATTCGATCCCTATTCCTAGGATTAATAATATTAAAAATATCATGGGCTTTGCCCATTATATTCTCCCTATTAAATATCTGGGTACTCCTTTATATCATGGTGCTAAAAGATCTTTCCTTTTTTATGAAGTAATTCAAAAAATCTATAAGAAAATCTCCTCCTATGAGTTCCATCTTCTTTCTTTTGGAGCCAGATTGGTCCTCATTAAAAGTATACTCTGCTCATTACCCTTCTATCTGCTTTCCACTATTGTCCCTACCAATTCTATCATTAATAAGATTAATCAGTTGTTCAATAAATTCTTCTGGGGCTCTACTTCATCATCTAAAAAATGCACTGCAAGCTAGTACAACTGTTGTGGTCCTTTGAATGAAGGTGGTCTAGGTTGTAAAACCTTACAAGATTCCATTAAATGTTATTCCTATAAAATGTGGTAGAACCTTAGAAGTAATCACAGCTTATGGTCTAAATTTATCCTTGCTAAATATTGTAAGGGTAATCACCCCCTAATTTGCAGTTTCAAAATGGGAGACTCCCCTGTGTGAAAAAGACTCTATAAAATCAAGTGGGCTGCTGAAGAGCTTATCTCTTAGGGTGTGAATTCTAGTTCATCCTTTTTTTGACAAGATAATTGGCTGGGTGCAGGCTCTATTGACGCCTTACTCAACACCCATTCTATCAAGAGGCTCAAAGTTAGCCATTTCATTACTTAGAATTCTTGGAGTATAGATCATTTAGGCTCCTATGTCCCTAATTTTATCCTCAATAAAATCCTGAATATCACCCCTACTCCTAGTCAAACGGATTAAATTCTCTTCAATAATTCAGCCACTAGAGATTTTATTTTTAAGGACGTGTGGCAAGCTATTAGATTTAACAATCAAGACTCTCCAATATTTTCCAAAGTCTGGAGTACGCTATTCCTGCTTCATTTTCGATTCTCACATGGCATATTCTTAAACATTATATTCTTGTGGATGTCATTCTCCAAAAAAAAAAAGTTTTCATCTTCCTTCTAAGTGTCAATGTTGCTTTCACATAAAAACTCTGGATCATGTTTTTGTTAATGACCCCATTGTAGCTAAAGTTTGGCACTGGTATGATAGTCTGTTGAATACTTTGCTATTTGATGGAACCATTTCTATCGTACGCCTATTAAATAACTTCCTATCCTATGCCTCGAAAGGTCATGTCAAATGTGTTCTGGCTATTACTTTACTGTGGTACATCTGGATGGAAAGAAATGATGCTAAACACAATGATATTCCCATGAATTTTCACCGCATCATTGCTAAAACTAAAGGTAAAATTACATCCCTTTACAAAGCTAAACTTCTTCATCCATCAAGTTTCAAAGATGTTAAGCAGCTGGCTCACTGCTTTGGGATTTCTCTACCGCCTACTGAATTTGATTATATCTGTAAGACTATTTATTGGACTAAACCTCAAAATCATACTATTAAGGTTAATACTGATGGTTCTATTGCTAATGGGTTCTTTGGTTGTGGGGGGTATCTTAAGATATTTTAGAGGTACGATGATTGCTGCTTTTGCTATTCCTTTAAGACCCTGTTCTGTTCTTTTGGCTGAACTTTATGGCCTATACTATGGCATATTACTATGCATTCAGAAATACTTTAAAAAAATCTGGTTTGAAATTGATGCTCTTTTGCTTCTGAATCTATTAAACTCTGGAGCTCATGGTAATGCCGAAGTCTACTATACTCTCAACCATACAAGAAGGCTTCTTGCTTCTCTTGATTGTCATATCTCTCATATTTATCAAGAAGGGAATTCGTGTGCAGATTTTTTGGACAATTTGGGTGCAAGTCCTCTATGGTAAATATATTTTTTTATGATAATATTCCCCCTTTATTATGGGGGTTTGTTAAGTTAGATAAAATTGGTTTACCTTATGTTAGGAATATGTAAGATGTTATGTTTGTATCTTGCTACCTTTCTAATTGGAGGAGGTTTTCCATCTCCTATTTAGATTTATGGTTCTGGTATTTTCTCAAATTTTCATTGGTGTTGAGGGGCTTTTCTCAGGAATGTTGTTAGGGAGAACTTATAGATGGTTGGGTATGGAAATTTTTATCATGCTTTGTGTTTCTTGTATTAAATTTGCGTTAGAGTATTTCCTAAAGCTCC
Organism: Cymbidium sinense; assembly: GCA_021442155.1. NCBI lineage: Eukaryota > Viridiplantae > Streptophyta > Magnoliopsida > Asparagales > Orchidaceae > Cymbidium > Cymbidium sinense. Next base: position 33,881,146 of record CM038221.1, read on the forward strand.
TTTGGGAGATAGGACTAACTGCTATATCTTTTTTCGTCTTAGACTGGAATATCATGGTATTCTGTTGACCTTGTCTGCGGGAAAAAGTTTAATATATTTTGCGGCTATGGTGATTTCGGTTGTGTTTTCCTGGAAAGGTAAGTTCCCTCCTATCGTTTTGAATTTTGGTGGCAGTTTGCTGTCATTTTCTTACTCGGTGATGTTGTGGTTGTTGCGTTACTCTATGCGAGAATGGGATGATTCCTCTGCTCTAGAGTTTGGTGATCTGATTGCTTTTTTTCTCGTTTCATTTTTGTCGGTTGTTTCAGGTTATGCTTATACGGATCTTAGGTGGATTGGTGGGGTTTTTTATTGATAGAGGTTGGATTTATAAGCCTCTTTGGTGCTGTATATGTTTTTTTTGGAGTGGGAATTTGAGGCTGCTTGTTGTAGGAATTATTTTTGGAAAAATGCTTGCCTTTCTGTTTTAGTTTTATTCGGCATTTTCATGTTATGCTCATACGGATCCTGGGTGGATTGGTGGGGTTATTTATTGGTAGAGGTTGAATTTATATGGCTCTTTGGTGTTGTATTTGTTTCCCTTTCGATTGAGATTTTGAGGCTGCTTGCTGTATGATTCATTTTATCGAAAAAATGAGTTGTTTATGTTTCCCGCCTTTCTTTTTTCTTAATCTGTTATGCTATGCTCTCTTAAATCTAATTATAATCGGTGGCTCTGTGAAAGGAAGGTGATTTTGACTCCATTCAGTGGAAATTAATAATATTATGTTTAGTGGTCATATCATGTTGTTGAGCTATATAGTTTTCCTTTAGATAGACGGTGGTCTCAGGTTTGTTTTCTCTAACGGGTGGCAAATTACTCCTCTGATTTGGATGGTAGTAGCATATGTGTGGCGGGATGCATATGTATGTGGCAGCCCCAAACTAGTGTGGACTGTTTGCTGCACCCCGTTTTCTCAGTCTTATGGTTTCCCAGTATAATTAATTTCTTTTTTATGGGTACTAACTAGCATTCAAGTTTGTTTGTAGGTTTCTTTTCTCTTAATGCAGGTTCTAGCAGACTTTTTCCTTGGGATGCAAAATATCTTCTATTCCTCCCATTCGAACGTTGGCGGACATATGGTGGGTGCCTAGGTTTTCTCTGTATTTGGGTAGTATATTTGTTGTTATTGTGTGAGTTTTGTATTTAGATTGGTGCTTGCGATGAATTCTTTAGGTTCTCCTCCAGGACTTGCTTGGTTCCCTTATTGCAGTCATCCTTGCTCTTTCATTGGCTCTATTTACTAGCAAACCCATGTTAAATCCCTTTCAGCTAGTTGGCATAAATCCCTCTATCTGCATCTGAACTCCAGAGCCCATCCCTATGGCTCTTCCTACACTGTCAGCTACATCAGAGTCTTGAAGTTCTTCCTCCTAGGAGCTCCTCCAATCCTCCAAGTGGGGATCTCTACTCTTCCATCCCTAAATACTTTCGGAGGAAGCAATTGAAGAGAGATAGAGAGAGGTTTGGCTCGGAGGGTCGGGGTTTGGGTTTTTAGTAGTTTGAGGATTTATTTGATTTTGGCATTTCGTACGCGAAAAAGGAAATTAAACATAGATGTGAATGTACAAAATTAAATTATTTCTATCAACTACTAAAAATTAAACAAAGTTGTAAATAAAAAATTTTTTTTTTTTAATTTAGAAGATGAGATCATTCAGATATCACGAGTTTAAAGTTTAGGCATATTAGGAAGCTTTAGAATACCGTAATTTATTTTTTATTTTTATTTTTTTGCTTTATTAGGAATAAATGAATTAAAAAATAAATTTTGGGTTTAAAAATTAATCAATTCCGTTATTCCGTTATTTTCAATATAGATCAGTTTAAAAGTCATTTGATTTTGGGCATTATAGAAAGTTTTAAAAAAAAAATTAATGTAATATATTATGATTTTATTTGGTATAAGTATAGAATTAATATTTTACGACTTTATTTCGTCTGAAAGATTAACAAAAATGGAAAATAACAATAAAGACTAACATTAAAGAAATTGATTATTCGAATTGATCCGTTTGATTTTGGCTTATTAATAAGACAGTAAATTCGCGATTTTATTTGGTGCATAAAAATTATAAAAATGGAAATTAAAAATAAATGCAAAGATGCACAATCCAATTACACCTTTAAATTACCGAAAGTAATTTTTCTTTTCAATTTAAACGATGAGATATTAACAGTTTTATTTTTTTATTTTATTTTATTTTTTTTTTGAAATTTTAGGCATATTAGGATGTTTGAGAAAGCAGTAATTTAGTTATTATGACTTCATTAAAATAAGGAAATAAAAATAAATTTGAAAATAAATTCAAAGATTAAATTAAATCTCACTGTTCTTGATTAATGATAAAAAAAGAAATAAAAAATTTCTTAACAGTTTAGAATTCATTTGATTTTGGAAGTATTTGAAAATTTAAAATAATTTAATGTAATAACCTACGAGTTTATTTGGTATAAAAGACTTACTAAAAAAATTAAAAATAAATATTAAAAATAAAAAATTATAATATCTCGCTTATTTGTTTGATGAGGAAATTTTATGAATGCGTTTTATTTTTAATTTGAATGATTGGATACCAGCAGTTATCAATAGGCTGATTTTTGGCTTATTAAAAAGTTAAAAAAGAACGATATATAGTTTAATGAATCTTTTAAAATTTTAATATTCCTAATAAAAATAAAAGAATAAATATACCTAAAGTAGCTGTTATATTAGCAGCATATAATTAACAATTTTTTTTAATATTCTCTGATTATAACAAAGTTAAAAAAAAGTCATAGTTTAATACGTTGTGATCTTGTTTCTTATATTTTCTTTATTTTATGACATTGTTTGGTGTAAAAAAAATAAAATACATTGTCTCGTGTAAAGAAGGCATTCTTTTATTTGATTTTAGTCTTATAAGGAAGTTTAAATCTCAGTTATTTGATTGATGATAAAAAGTAGAGAAAATAAATTATATTCTTAATTTGAATAATAAGATATTAGCAGTTTATAATTCATTTGATATTGAGCGTTTTAGAATAAAATAAAATAATTGAATGCAATAAACTATGTGTTTATTTGGAATAAGGGATGTTTGAGAAAGCAGTAATTTTTCAAATATTTTAAAATAATATATATATATATATATATATATATATATATATATATATATATATATATATATATATATATATATATATATATATATATATACTGATTTGGTGGTGATCGTCCAGATTAGATGTAGGACGGTCAGGTGCTTTTTGCTTTGACAAGTAAATATCATCCTTTTCATCGCTCTTGCCGTTGGTGGCGGCCAATTGGAAACCGATCGCGTTCGATTCCTCTACAAGGCGCCATGGAACATCAGTGGACGACGAGTGGGTGATAATGTGTCGCCTCACGATTAATTACGATATTCCCACCCACAAGATAGGTGAGGTATTGAGTGGATACCCATCCCAAAGAAAAAAACATCATCCTTTGCCACTGTTCCATCATCCAAGTCGCTGGCGAGTGGCGAAGGACGAGACCACTATTGCTGATGATTTTTCTTAAGGAACCTGTCGCCATTGAAGCTCAGTTCTGCGCCATCGACTCTGTTGCGAGTTTGGAAATTTAGTTTAGATTGCAATTTTGCTAAAACATTAACAATATATATTTTAAATATCAATTATGGTACACGAATAAAATAAAATATTGCATACATTACATACTACTGATGCAAGCATGATTTAGTAAATGATTTTTTTATCATGCAAAAAATTAACTTAGATTCAAATCCTCTCTCTTACATATTTTTTGAGTTATTGATTTTCATATTATTTTGAACCATTTTGAACTTATACGAGCCCTTTCGAATAATTTGAATCGAACACAAATACTAAAATTTTGAACATTTTCAAACACGAGCTAAACACGAATAAATTACTTTTCAAATGAGCCGAACACGAACAACAATTCTGCTCGCTCAATCTCGACTTGTTTACACTCCTAATGATACAGACAAATATAGTCCATCAAACATCCACTCCCAACTAATTTTCCTGAGTTTTACCTATAAATAAATGACACATTATTATTAGTTATTATTTTATTAATTAAAATACTACATGCGTTGAGTGCACATAAAGTCTGGAACTGAATCAGTATTCAAGTTACTGTATCCATTAGAATTCTTGTTTTCGGATTGGGAAGGATAGACGGTTTTCACTTTCTTACGGGGACTTTCCACCATTGCTGCAGTAATTTGAATAGTTCAGAATATCGGCATGTTATATATACATATCTAATACTTATAGCTTCATATTTATAAATATAACAATTTCCTATACACAAAAGTGAATCTTGCTTCTGAAAGGTGTATTTAAAGAAAGCTGTCAGAGTATTTTTACAATTCAATACAAAAAGACCAACGTTTTACATTATATTTTCGTCAAAACTTGCATTACTAACATTCTTCGTATTTGAAGAATTTGTATTTATCAATTTGCCATTCAACTACAATTTAAATTAGTATTATCAAATTGCACCCTTCATACTCAACACACTTATACCAAGTATAAAAAAAATAAGACGAGAGGCAGTATTTTCTCCTCGACTAAGTGAGAGATTACAAAAGGAGTACAAAAAGTATAAAAGCTAACTAAGTATAACATATTTTCTATCATCCTCTAAAATAACAAAAAAATCTGGCGGAATAGTATCACTATGTGTATCATGCCAAGCAAAATCTATAGCTGTAGCCTTCTGTGTACAAAAATCAGCCAATCTATTGTGCTCTCTACTAATATGGGAGAAAAGCACCTGATGGAATTCGTTGAGGAAGCTGAGGTCAGGAGCCCGGGCTAGCTACATCTCCAAATATCCTATTTCATGCTCTGCTTAAGATAATTCACCACATTGCAGTTATCCCCTTCAACAACAAATCCTTTGAGTTCATACTTCCATGACACGATGATGTTCTCGATGGCTAGCATAACTTGTAACTCCAAATAAGTATTATCTCAACGTTGTAGGTGGATCCCCGTAGCTTTCACAAGAGCACCCCTATCATCTTGGAAGACCATCCCAATACCTGCAGCACCAGAGGGTAGAAGTGCACCATCCACATTTGGTTTTAGTCATCCAGGAGGGGGGACGGGGGGAGTCCAAGATAAAGGTAGAGGACAGCCCATGAGGCTACTGGAGCTCCCATTGCTCATAGAAGAGCAAGGCAGTGGCATGAGTGAAATAAAACTTTGTTTTTCTGATAAACTTTAAAGACAATATCTCCTTCTAGTCAACAATCTTCGTTAAGGACTCAAAATATTTGCTATTTTAAAATATTGTTGATCTACTTATGTGCAATTGCTCGCTTCAACGCGTGGCATACTCAAACTTAGACCGACCAACCTCAACTTGCCCTTGTTAAACATATAAATACTAAGAATAATGGATGAGCATACCTGCTTTCAAATAGCTCGTTAACCATTTTTATTCTCAGATTAGAATGTTGCTCACATAAAAGTTATATATTAAAACTTCCCACCAAGATTCACAAGAAATAGAGAAATAGACTATATTTTTAAGCTCCTCACCATATTTATCGTCTAATATTTCTTCAAAGAAGCAATTTGCAAATCAAAACCAACTACTTGGGAAGACATCGAAAACAGCTTTTTTGGAGTCATCAAGATGGGAGTTTCCAACGTTAGCTATCTTTTTTGTCCTCTTCTTTCTAAACTGCATATCTTCATATGATTATCGAAGGGATCAGCAATGAGGTTTTCTTGAGAAATATTGATTTTATTTTTTGAAACTTCCATCTCTTTCATATGAATGAAATCAAATGAGTTAAGGCGAACACAAGGGAAAAGCATTCAGAAATAAAGCTATTAAACCCTATTTCTAAGCCTGAGTAGCAGTAAGAGCTATAAGCCATTTTACCTTCAGTATCTCAAACATGTAACTGATCATATAGTCATGTCCTGAATCTGAAAAGTGGTACACCCCAACTATATAAGACATAATGAAGCAATATGAAAAACTATTTTATAGTCACAAACAAAATTCACACATTATAATGACAATGATAAATCAATTATAACAAGAAAATAGACTATCTCATTTCATTAATAGAGTAGCTACATCAATCTAACATGGAAGCAAAGTAACATCTAATAATAAAATAAAATAAAATCTAACAATAAAATAAACAAACATTCAAATAGAGAACTAAAAGAAACATAACAAGAAAAACAATTATCCCCAAACCAACAATAATAAATATAAAAGACTAGTGCATCAACTCAAAATATTCAATGCATTATTACTAACAATAAGTTGGCTCCTATGGTGAAGATCCTTTCAATACACCAGTAAAACCTATTATCAGAAAAGTTATAACAAATGAGTTTGATAAATCAAACTCAATAAATAATCACTATTTATTAAAATATACTAACAAATGACTGAGGTATTCTGTTTGAATAATTAAAAAGGAACAATGATAACAAATAAAAAAAATTAATATCATCAAATTATTAATTTTAAAGTACCAGAGAATCATTAAAAAGCATGTCATAAAATTTTACAATATATACTAATATAATTATGCTCCTGTGCATGAGATATTTACAAGCACATATTCTTATACCAAATTCAAACTATACCATCGTATATGCTCAAACATGTTTAAGGGCTTATTAATCAATTATTACTATCTAATAAGATCTAATTATAATTTTGTATATATAAGTATTTATGCATGTATATAATCAATATTTGTATGACACCCTGAAAGGAGAAAATTTACGCACCAATCTCTAGAAAATCCATCATGACAAAAAGAGAACCTAATAATATATTCATAACAATAAATAGAATGTCAAAAGCAACACTGTGATCCTATAAAATATCAAGGAATCTTGCACCAAAAAAAAAAAATGTTTGGTGTAGACCAAAATTAATATTGTTCTTTTCAAAGAAATCTAAAAGTAAAAAATTTTAATCTAGATATTTAATGTAATAGTGTTACAAAACTTGATTATGTTTTAAAAGATAAATTTTAATTGATTATGGTATTATCAAATCAACATAAAACTAAATCATTTTTATTGCCTTTTTAGTGAGTATTATTAGATTAATTTTAAATCTATAATTTTATGTTGATAGATGTTTGATTTGATTTGAGTTGCAAGAAAGAAACAAATCAGCAAGAAAATTTAGTTACAACTATTATTGATAAGATCATTGATGCAAATTTGTCTCAAATTCAATAAGACACTCTTATATAAAATTATAATTGCAAAAATTTACAAATCCTTAAGTCTATTTTAAAAGGCAAATTTTAAATAATTATGATTATTACAAGACTAACAAGAGTAATAAATTTTAAAGAAAAGAAAGATGTAATAAAATAAATTAGTAAGTGAAATAATTAAAGCCTTCATTATTTTATTGATATTTGAAAACTTGAAGTTAAAGATTTTATGAAAATAACATTGGACGATTATATGCATTATATTTATATTTAGAAAATAGGGGAAAAACTATATTGCACTTTATAAGTAAATATGTAAATTAACAATAAAAAATGTGCAAGCATGTGAATTTAAATAATTATATATTATTATGTTTAGATTGAAATAATTGAAAAGAATGATAGAGATTCTTAAATCGAATTAAATTGAAAAGATTAGACTTTCAGTAGAATAAATAAAAAATATTAGGTATGTTAAATAAAGTAAATCCTAAATCATATAAATATGATAGTCAACACTACTATTAATTAAATTAACTTGGTTTGAGTATAAGTAATGAAATTATGATAAGTGTAAGAATTCATAATTCAATTAAAAATTTTGCTCATAACAAAATAAAATAAAAATATAAAGGTATATTGAGTGAAGACATCCTAATAAAATAAACAAAATTATACTTTTAAATGTTGATCAAGATAATGATCTTATTCATAGGTACTCAAGTAAAAAGAAAATTTTCAAAGGAAACTCAAGCACATTATTGGATTAAAATGGGAAGCTATATTATCTCATTATAATAATTAAATTCTTTTTTCGAACCAGATGTATTTAACTATAAGTAGATGTGATTAAAAGAGATTTTTTTATATAATTTATTAATGCATTTAATTCTCTCCTAACATTAAATAGATAATTATAATATTTTTCATGATGATTGCACACATTTCTTGTACAATATATTATTCAAATATGTTTTGAAATCTATTAGTAGGAAGAATTTGGATTAAATGCAGAATTTAAACTTTTTTAGTGTTTAGTAAAGTAAATTTAGGTAATGTAATATTCCAAATACATTATATATCATCGCCCAATTGTCGCCACCCAACCCATCGCTTCACCGCATTTGCCGCCGTTTCAATCGTCGTCGGGCATCAAAAATTTCAAAATACTTTACATTTTTTTAACCAAACAGAAAAAAATAAAATCATGAATTCGTAAAACTCTCAACCAAACAACTGTAAAGTAATCTTTTTATATTGTATTCCTTTTACACTGTATTCTTTTTTAGCCAACCAAACAACCCCTATATGAACAATCACTTAAATGCATGAATTAGATGATGTAAAAGTTAATGTAAAAATTATAATAGGATTGTTGACCTCCGCATAAGCTGCACAAGTCAAATCGAGCATGATGAATTGACTATGAAAGTGTCAGCGTAAATCAAAGCCAAAATACGATTGTCCGAGACTAATCAAAATGACTTTTGATCAACAAAACTTAATCATCATTGCGTAGAGCATCGAAATTGATTGAAATACATATCTAACAATCTAACAATTGATCAATGAGAAGTCATCAATGCTTACGATATCAAAGTCGGAGGCTCGATGACATCCAAACGGCTTCCGTTCATAAAATTATCTGCGTCGTTGTCGCCAAAATGTCATAACCTATCTAATGAGACTATCTACACCCAATTTGGACATGTTTGCACGAGTGTTGAGCGATCGGATGGAAACATGATTTGAACTAAAATTAATTCACTGAAATCATCCAATGATGTTCGATCAGAAATGGACGCCATTGGAAATGATGAAATTACCTAGAATAGAGACCCATATTGGATGGGGTCATCTCACATGAAATTTCGTCAAAATTGACATGAATTTTGAAAATTTTAGCCTAATTTCTACTTAATCTCACTGCCTTTAAGTCAAACTTAGTTGCTCGTGCCTTGTCTCATCCAACATGCATTACATCCTGTGCTATCCTCGCCTCTTATCGGTCAAAATCAACTCCCTATCCTTCCCATTCCCGCACAACAAAAGCACTCAATCTCCTCCATGCTAATCTCCTCTCCCGCTAGATAACCCTTTTCTTTTCCCTTCTCGCACAACCAAGGCCAAAGCCACATCTCTCCCTCATGTAACGCAACGCTTTTTGCATGTGCATAGCATGACTGAGGCAGAGAGGCTCGACTTCGCTACCTTCTCATGTGAGTCAAGCCAACGATTCTCTCTCCCTTATCTCGCTTCACACAAGGCCACATGAGTTAAGTTGTGGTTTTGATCCACCAATTCTAATATCCCATTATTGCCGCTTATGAGTCAGACCTCTACGGCTTTTCTCCCACCAACTCGCCTAACCTCCTTCAGAACTAAAGTTAAAATGTAACCAGAAATCTATCTCATTACTCTGCTTTATCTTTATCCTCCAATACCACTACCTAAGCCCCTCACTCTCTCAAAATAAAGAGAATTCTCACCCACCCACTACCTCTCTCTCTCTCTCTCTCTCTCTCTCTCTCTCTCTCTCACCTCTTTTTTGCCTTAAAATCAACCCATCAAAATCCGCCACCCGATTTACGCAGTAAAATATAAATATACAAAAATATTGAAATCAATAATGACGCTTCCAACGTGGTGGAAACTTGTAAATGAATACTTGTACGGGTTGTTCCAACATGGTTGTTGACCTCATTTTCAAAACAAGCTCAACCCTCCATCTTAGCATGGATTTCTCTTGATTAAGAGTTTTTTTATTCTTAAGACACTTCTAGTGATTAGGTGAACACTTAACCTAATCCTAGAGACTTAGAAGAGTTAGTCATAGAAATAGGTCATGCCTTAAAGGTATTAGGAAAATTTGCATACCCTATAACTTGAACGAACTCCTCACTTACTTCCTTCAAGTCAAATTCCAAATCAACTCCAAACTCCAAATCAAATCAACATCAAAACTTAAATTAATTCCAACTTAATTGATTTCTTCAAACTCAAATCAATTCCAAATGATTGAAGCTTATAATTGAATTCCAAATTCCCAAGAATCTTTATTAAGTCACTTAGATTCTATCTTATGGACTTAACCTAAATCAAATCCGAATCAATTCAAATTCAAAAAATTTTCTCACATTTATATTCACAAATATAAATGAATATAAATTCAAATATCCAAAAATCAATTCAAAAATCAAATTCAAATTCAACCAAAATTCAACCTAAACCTTTCAAGTCAAATTCTTGAACTTAGCAAATCAAACTCAAATCGAAACTTTGATTTTACTTCATGATTCAATCAATCCTTCAATCAAAAATCCAAATATAAACATAAACTTCAACCATCAAACCAAAACTAAATTCAAAAATCAAATCCAAATTCAACCAAAATTCAACCTAAGTCTTTCAAGTCAAATTCTAAAACTTAGCCAAATCAAATTCAAATCAAGCCAAACTCTTGATTTTTCTTTATGATTCAATCAATTCTTTAATCATGAAACCAAATATAAACACAAACTTCAATCATCAAACCAAAGCTAAATTCAAAAATCAAACCCAAGTCAAATTCATGTTCACCATTTTGAACTTAAAATTGTCAAACGAATCGAAACTCAATTAACTCCAAATCAATTGCAAATAGATTTATATTTCAATCATAAGTCCATATGTCAGTTCAATCAAACTTATCAATAATTAATTTCACTCCACTTGACCCAAAAGTGACCCATTTTGAGCTAAATTCTAATCCAACCCGAATTGGATTGAACCTAAGAGTTGATCAAGTCAATACTTAGCCAAAATGAAACATAAACTAACCAAAATCCATCATAGGCCAAATTGATTGAAACCATTGATCAAAACTCATTCATGATCAATGTTTGAACTTGACCAAGTCATCATTTGAGCCTGACCTAGCCCAATTGGCTACTTGACCCAACTTGACCTAAAAAATTTAAAATGTGTCAAAACTTGATCTAAGTCAAATTGATTGAAACCAATGGGTCAAATTCATTCTAAATCACTTATTGAACATGACCAAACCCTCAATTGGTCAACTAGACCCAACCTAACCCAATTGGCCTTGAATCCAACTTGACCTAAAAGGTCAAATTGAGCCAAAATCAAATTAAACTTAAATTTATTGAAAACAAATATATCAATTCATTTCATATGACCAATGAAACCTAAACCAACCCATGACCTAGCCCAAATAGGTCAAATGGATCAAATTGATCAACTTGACTCATTTGACCTAAATGAAATCAAATAAATCAAATCCAAACATAAATCAAATTGAACCAAACCAATGATGCCAAAATATTTCAAATGGTCATATGAACTTGACCCAACCCTTAGTTTGACCTAATTTGACCAATTGGTCAACTTGGCCCAAGTTGACCCATTTTGACCTAAGTGGGTCAACATGAGCCAAATCACATCAAATCAATCCCAAATTCATTGAAACTTGGTCCAACCCATTTTTCAATCATACCAAACATACTCAAACTGAAATCCAAGCCAAATGACCATTTTACCCCTAGGTCAAAGGATAATTCTTGGCCAAATTCACTTGAAATTTGATCAAATCCTCTTCATAGTCCCTTGGCACTCTCTTAGTGGACCCCATGGACATTAATAAGAGTGGTGCACCTGACCCAATGAGTTTGGGTCAGCCAAACCCAACCCAAGGCCAAAACCAGCCACCCCAAGGCAGTTGTAACTCCAAACAGTTGGGTGGTTTATCCTCTCTTGTGGAGGTAAACCAAATATCCATTTTCGCTTTTTAGATTATGCTACCGCCAAAGTTTCTCTAGATGGTTCGATGTTGCACTTCCTTACTGCCACGAGGATAAATCCACACCTCTTAGGTATTTCCATGACTTTGTATCATGGAATTGTAAACCTTAGATTTCTAATAAAAATTCAATTCAAATAAATCAATTCAATTTCAAAAATATAAAGTCCAACCATAGGATAGTTTGGGATATTTACTGGGCTTGGTATGCTTACTAGTATCCTAAGCATCCCCTACTCATCTTCATTTGGCTTCGATAAGAACTCCCTCCTCTTAATCGATCCCACTTGATCTTCTAAAAATAACTTAATTGATTGATAATCCTACCTTTCGAAATCTTTGGAGACAACGATCATTTATCTTAATAGAGAGTATTCCTAATGAATCTTGTTTCTTAGGATATAATTAACAATAGGGGTTTCCCACTGTAGAGAACTTAACGAATCTGGTTTAAAATAAACCCTGCTTTACTTTTCCATGTAAAGTAGGAAAAGAATTTTTGAAATATTCCGAAGACACATAGTCCTTAGGAGTCCTTATTAAGATGATTAAGTCCATTGCATGGTGGTGACTTCTATCTTTCGAGATTGTACACCTTTCCTCAATGTCATACCCGATCACCTTAATAAGAACATATGCAGACTACGTGGAGTCCCAAAAATGTGTTATATTTCTATTTTCATTTATCCCCTTTCCAAAAAAGGGATAGATTAAGTCAGGACTATATAAAATTTTTCACCACATATTTTTCTGGCGACTCCGCTGGGGATGGTTACTCTCTCCATCTCTGGTAAATGATCATTGTCTCTAAGTATCGATAGTGGATTTGTATTTCATACGAGTCTGAGACTATCCTTTTTTTTCATTGGCACTTAGTTTATTTCATTCTTAAGCTAAGCTAGCCAACATACTTTAGGTTTTAGGAACTCACTCCATGTAGATCTTAAAACCCCTATTAGGTCCTCCAATAGATGAAAATAAAAAAATTTAATAAAAAGAAATAATTAAAGACTTCCTCCTTACAATTTCTATGATAAGGAAATGTTCATTTCAAAAATAAATCCTCTATAAAAACATTATTTTTCAAAAAGCACTTTTCTAAAAAAAGTACACATAATTGCACAAAAGACATAAACTTCATCTAACAATCGTCAAGATTGTTACATGCAGGATCTTTTTAAAAAAATCAAAGCTAAAAATCATCTTTAAAAAAAAACACAATGAATATCATCATTCAATAAGATTTCATTTCTAATTAAAATAAAAATCATCTTTTAAAATACACATATTCATTCAACATACCCAAATTTGTTGAATGAAGATTTCATTCCAATTAAAATAAAAATCATCTTTCAAAAATCACATCTTCATTCAACATACCCAAATTTGTTGAATGAAAGTTTCATTCCAATTAAAATAAAAGTCATCTTTCAAAAAGCACATCTTCTTTCAATATACCCAAATTTTTTGAATGAAGATTTTATTTCCAAATAAAATCAAAATCATCTTTCAAAAAACACAAATGAGCATATTCATTCAATATATCCAAACTTATTGAATGAAGATTTCATTTTCAAATAAAATTAAAATCATCTTTCAAAAAGTACAAATGAACATCCTCATTCAACATACCCAAATTTATTAAATGAAAATTTCATTTTCAAATAAAACTAAAAATCATCTTTTAAAAAACACAAATGAACATCTTCATTCAATATACCCAAATTTATTGAACGAAAATTTCATTTCCAAAATAAAATCAAAATTATCTTTCAAAAAGCAAATTCTCATTCAACATATCCAACTTTGTTGAATGAATGTTTCATTTTAATTAAAATCAAATTTATTTTTAAAAGCACATATTCGAAAATGAACATCCTCATTCAATACACCTAAATTTATTAAATGAAGATTTTATTTCCAAATAAAATCATATCATAAAAATTGAAACTTCATTTCAATTTATTTCACATATATTGAAGTTGGAGTTTCTTTCTTTTCAAAATTTACAAATTTGAAGATAAACCTCTTCATTCAATATATCCAAATGCATTGAAATGAAGGCTTTACTTTCAAAATAAAACCACACCTTTTGAAATTCAACTCAACACATCTCACATTTGCTAAGTAAAGATTCTCTTTTTCAAAATAACAAAAAAATCAAACTCACATTTGAATCATTTACTTAGCATACCTAAATTTGCTAAGTAAAGATCCTCTTTTTCAAAAAATCAAAACAAATTCACACATGATTCACATCATGAGCAAGCAAACAAAAGAGGAAAATGTTTTCAAACAACTTATTTAGCATACCCAATTTGTTAAGTAATCCCAAAACAAAATTAATTGACCCTTTGTTTTAAACATACTCAAATTTGTTAAATGAATGGTCCCCAAACATAAAAATCAAATTCAAATATGAACTAACAGAAGCATCAAAAGTCTCTCCAAAATGCTTAAACCTCATTCAACATATCCAAATTTGTTGAATGTGGGTTCTAAACTTAAATCAAATTCGAGGTCTATCCTCCAAAAATTCAAAATCTCTCCAATATTTGGAACCTCATTTAACATACCCAAATATGTTAAATGAGGGTTCCAATCCAACAATCAAATCAAGTTAACAATTCAAATCAACAACATTCGAGCAAATCATATGGTTCTCTTTCCAGAATTCCGGTCCTCCACGACCATTCTTGGAGGGAGGTGGCGGGGCAAGAAGCCACTTCCCTAGCTTGACCAACAGTATGATTCTGAGTTTCCCTCACCAAAGGAGAAAGGCCATAAAAGTTCCTTCAAGAGCCAAGAACGGGATTAATAAGGGTTTTTGAGTATGTCTTATATATTCTAGATAAGTATGACACAAATAACTTGAATCATAATTCCCAAAAGAAGACAACTCTCAAAATGATAACCACAATAATGATCGTGATCCATAAAATAGCGGTACCGATGGACTTGATGTCTTCAAGGATTCCAACTCGGGTAGAGACACTTCCATTCTAAAACTTTCGGGGTGTCACTATCAACAAAGAGTTAGAATCATCAATTCCAATAGAACAAACTTTGGGCACTATAAAAGAGTACGTAGACATCAATTTTATCTCTCTTTCAGAAGATATCATAGAAGCCAATTATTGCAGCGGTAGGGTCTTACCACTTTGATCAACACTATAGGAAGAAGCAAACCAGTCGTTGAAAATAATTAAATTCTAAATCCTTCTTAAAATACACCTTACAATCCAAAATAAGAACACAATTGTTCTGAAGGTTAATGTTAAGATCTCAAGCTATTTTGAAAGGTTGCCCACTAATCTAAATAATCAGCGCATCTTCACCTTTTCTAAGGAGAAAGAGAAGTGTTCGATTGGAGCTTAACCTGATTCTTCTTTGCTCAGTTAGTGGCAACCTCCTCAAGTCATACTCAACATAGAACATCCTAGGGAAAATAAAGACAAGCAATCTCCTCCAAAGAACACAATATAAACCAAGACTCAAAAAAGAAAGAAAAAGAAAAATTAAATAAAATAAAAAAAGAAAAGAAAAATGAAATGAAAAGAGAAGAGAAAAATGGAATGAAAAGAGAAAAAAAACAAAGAGAGAAAAGGTAAAGCATCAATAATGCACATTGATTTGGAATCCAAAAGATGAATCATGTGTACGATGTGTAAATAAAAAAATAAATTTTTAGTCTACTTTTGACTAGTCTTTGGAGGAGATAGCAATAAAACAAAAAGATCTAAAAGGATGATTCATGCATAATATGACTAGAAACTTAGTAGGTATGTGTGCACATTGATTCTAATTTTACTATCTCATGATATTATTATAGGATTGGAAGTTAAGAGTTGCTCCTAACCTCTAACAAAACAAAAGACATGTATTATGAGATATCAAATTTTCACTTCATATCTCTTTCTTCAAATTCAAAAGAAGATTCAATAGTTGTAGACAAACCTTCAAATAGAGCAATAAGATCATCTTTTGCCTAGTCTACCTACTTTGCTTAGAGAATTTTGAAGACTCTCAAGTAGGGGATGCACTCCTCGAAATTGAAAAGAAAATTAAATCTACAATTAATGAGTTTTAAGAGATTAACCTCAAAACATAAAGGTAGTCCACCCACCCTCCCAACATTCATATATGATAAATCAGAAAGAAAATACCAACGACTTGGTTAGGTTACTTTTGTAGTTTAAAGATTGCTTTACTTAAGATCATAATGAAGTGCCCAATACATCTCTAAAGGTAAGCAGTCTACAAACTCAATTGAACCTATTGCCTTTCCCACTTTGCAAACTTCTGAGGCAAACATTTGCATCATGAAGAAGATCAAAGTTTGAAGTCAACTTTATTAAAGAAGAAAGATGCTATCATTCCCACTCAAAAATGAAGGATATTCAAATTCGCACATGCGCCGATTCAGAAAATTTCAGTTAGGCATCCACATTGCCTGCTTCAAATTTGACAGCGGATATAACCTCTTTGCATACAATCTCCTCATTCAAGGATGAGGATGAGAAGTCACTTGCACTTAGCATTTCCATCGGAGTTTACTGCTATAAGGTCATGCCTTTCTCTAATCACCAGGATTAGAGAAAGGAAGACCATCTTTACGATCTGAGTAGTTGTCTTCAATTGGTTATGGCCTTCTAGCAAGTTGAATCCCTTAGAACATACAACTAGGATGACTTTGGGGGAGTCTCTAAGGCTTGTAGCAAAGCATCAAGGGATAATAAAGAGGGATCCAAAAGAAATTCAAATGGCATCAAAGATGCAACCTCCAGGGTTCAACCCAAGAGAATAAAGACTTTAATCAACATTAAATACAGATGGTTTAAACTCTTTCAAAATTAGTCTATCTCAAAACTTTCCAAATCAAGATTCTACTCCCGATCGTTGAAAAGCCTACTTTGGTGCTTCGAAGGATGAAAAACAGTTTAAATCACTATGGTAGGAGAGATGCCTCAGAGCGTGCCAAAACCTCGAATGACTCAAGCTCACAACAAGCTGGTCCACCCTAGAACTTTCCAAGTATGAGAGCTCATCCTTGTTCTAAGGAGACCAATTGTTGCCCGTCGAAAGATGGGAGGCAAATTTGAACCCACTTGGAAAGGCCCCCTATGTCATAGAGAAGGCCTACCAAGGAGGACCCTATCAGCTCATTGATTGTAAAGAGGAACACCCGATGCTTCCAATTAATGGGCTCTATTTAAAGAAATATTACCCATAAAACATGTTTGAAAATAATCATTAACAAAAGAACAAAAATCTGATTTCATTACATCAAAATCATTTCTTTTGAAGCGTTGTTTGTTTGTCTTGTGAATCCACCATGACGTGTCTGAAATAGGTGTAAGAGAACCCAAGAGGCATCATATCCCTCTTTCACAACACAAAAACAATCTCCCGCCGCTATTAGAATATGTGTGAGAGAACCCAAGAGGCATCCTGTTTTGATTAGCACAACTGAGTTAGGTATAAGAAAACTCAAGCAGCATCCTTTCTTAGTGTTAATTCTGGTTGTCATCTATGGCACCATTTCATCCAAATCCCCAAGTGTGTTTATGGCAGGTGTGAGATAACCCAAGCAGCATCCTATTCCCTTTAACACAAGCACAAAAAACAAACACATATCTTTTGTCACGGACAATTTTGATGTGAGAGCAAACCCCCTGTGGCACTCACTCATTAGCTGCTCTGGGTCAAGTTTACATACTACCTCGCTAGTATGTCTCTCCAGTGGTCACTTGTTTAGAAGATGTGAGTCCCCGCGCTTTCTACCTAACTTGGTCATTGCAAACCAACGAGCGTCTTGTTAGTTTGGTAGACTTCACTGCCCAGCCAGTAAGCTACCTCGTGTTGATTTTGTTTAAAAAGATGTGAGTCACCGCGCTTTCTTCATGAACTAATCATGATCTGACTAGGTCGAGTATATTCAAGGTTTAGGATAAGTCACCCAGAGGCTCCTTTCTTCTTGACTACATTTGAGTTGATATAAGTCCCTCAATGACATTCACTTAATAGTCGCCCTAGGTCGGATAGCACCTGTCGAGCCGAAGACAGACTATCCCAACAATCAGTTCCGCTATAGGAGGATGTGTGTCCCCGAGCTTTCTTCCTAGGTTGATTGTTGCAAACCACAGGTTGGTTGATGTTCTATCTTGTGGCCTCACTGTAGATACACCACTCTTGGCAGATGTGAGTCCCCGCGCTTTCTCCATGAGTTGGCCACCACATACCTATGATATTATCTTCTCCAGGGTTTTGGATCAAGCCCTTAGGGTCCCCATTCTCTACGGCACTCTATTTGGATCACGTCCTTTGCGACCCCATTTAGACACTACTCGGGTTACTTTTGGATTGAACAGTCTCTCTTTCCAGGTAACCACCCCTGTGGTTGGAGAATTTTTTAATGCGTAGATTTTCCCTTGGTTCAGTAAATCTGAGATAGGTCTAGGCTGATATAAGCTCATTCTCAGTTTGATCATTCGCAAACCAACAGAATCCACGATAACCAAACTAAACAAACAAATAAAATATTCCCTTGTGGATTAGGAATTCAAGCCCCCAAATGACCCATTTTCCCAAGCAGGCATCCTATCTTTAGGCAGTGTCAGCAGAACTCCCTATAGGAATTGTCTGACTACCAGAGTTGAGATAAATCCCCGGGTCGGCACTCACTCCGTAGTCACCCTTAAATCGGGTTCAATTTGTTTTTCCACAAGCAGGTTACCCTAGCAATCATTCCGCTTTGGAAGATGTAAGATTATGACGCATTCTTTCTAACATGGCCTGAAACCAGCAGGCGACCAGGTCGGGTTGATTCTTGTCCAAAGCAATCGATCAGTGGTCTTTGTAGTGAAAGATGTGAGTCCTGCTTTCTTGATCATTAACCGAAAGGCACTCCTTTGGTTCGATAGTTCTCCCCTCGACCGGGAAGCTACTCCCTTTGATTCAGCAAATCTAAGATAGGTCTAGGTTAGTATAAGCTCCTTCTCAGTGTGATCCATCGCAAACCAACAGAATTCATCAAAACAAACAAATTAAAAAATAAAACTAATCTTGACTATTTTTGAGTTGATTTAAGTCCCCCAACGACACTCACTCAATAGTTAGCCCTAGGTCGGGTTCAATTTGTTGTCTTGCCAACCGATCACCCCAGTGGTTCCTTATTTTGGAAGTTGTGAGACCCCACGTTTTCTTCCTAACTTCACCATTGCACATCGAAAGGCATCCCTTTGGCTGGTTAGTCCTACCTTGTAGTTGGTAGACTATTCCCTTTGGATTGGTAAATCTTATGTAGCCCAAGGCCTCCATGGCCCCTACTCAGTGCAATCCATCGTAAATCGATGGGATCCATCAAAACAAACTAAAAAATGAAATCAATATTTTGATTATTTTTGAGCTGATTTAAGTCCTCCAGCGGCACTCACTCAATAGTCAGCCCTAAGTCGGGTTCGATTTGTTGCCTTGCCAGCAGATCACCCTAGTGGTTCTTTGTTTTGGAAGATATGAGTCTCTGCACTTTCTTCCTAACTTGACCATTGCACACCGAAAGACACTCCTTTGGTTGGTTAGTCCTACCTTATGGTTGGTAGACTATTTCCTTTGGATTGGTAAATCTGATGTAGCCCAAGACCTCTATGGCTCCTACTTAGTGCAATCCATCGCAAACCGATAGGATCCATCAAAACAAACTAAAAAATGAAATCAATCTCTTGGCTATCTTTGAGTTGGTCCAAGTCTCTCAGCGGCACTCCCTCAATAGTTAGCCTTAAGTCGGGCTCAATTTGTTGCCTTGCCAACCGATCACCCCAGTGGTTCCTTGTTTGGGAAAATATGAGTCCCTGCGCTTTCTTCCTAACTTGACCATTGCACACCGAAAGGCATCCCTTTGGCTGGTTAGTCATACCTTGTGGTTGGTAGACTATTCCCTTTAGATTGGTAAATCTGATGTAGCTCGAGGCCCATGGCCCTTACTCAGTGCAGTCCATCGCAAACCGATGGGATCCATCAAAATAAACTAAAAAATGAAATCAATCTTTTGACTATCTTTGAGCTGATCTAAGTCCCCTAGCGGCATTCACTCAATAGTCAGTCCTAAGGTGGGTTCAATCCGTTGCCTTCCCAATGGATCACCCCAGCAACTGGTCCCTACTTTAGAGGATGTAAGCATATTATGCTTTCTTCCTAGTACAGCTATAGCACACCGAAAGGGATCCCTTTGGTTGGTTAGTCTTACTATGTGCTTGGTAGACTACCCCTTTGAACTGGAAAATCTAAATTAGGTTTAAGCCTCCACGACTCCTACTTAGTGCGATCCATCACAAACCAACAGGGTTCATCTCAAAGTCCAAAAAATTAAAATCTAAAACAAATCCAATCAATCTTCCTCAGTGGAGTCAAAATAAACAAAAGCAACAAACAGAATAAACAATCAAAAATAATAGATTAAACA
This sequence comes from Cymbidium sinense, assembly GCA_021442155.1. Taxonomy (NCBI): domain Eukaryota; kingdom Viridiplantae; phylum Streptophyta; class Magnoliopsida; order Asparagales; family Orchidaceae; genus Cymbidium; species Cymbidium sinense. Next base: position 33,901,674 of record CM038221.1, read on the forward strand.
AATCAAATAGATTTCTCTCCTCAATGAGACTCAAATCAAATCAAACATCTTATCCCCTTATAACTTGAACATGTTTACCTAATGGAAGGTTCATATACTCTATCCCTAATAGATTCCCCCTTTGCTCTCTCATGTCTTTAACATGAGTAGAGTCCCATTGCACTAAGCTCTGAATTCCTTCTACACCTTGGGTTGGGAGTAGATCGTTTCTGTTAGTGCTTGTGATCGTTCGGTGTTGTTGATCGTTTCGGTCAACACGCAATCGTCGGTGTACCTTTGTCACCCCGCCTATTGAGCCCTTTGTTGACCTCATTTTTAGGATGAGCTCGCAACCCCTCCATCTTAGGCATAGGACTTCTCTGAGATACTAAGAGTTTCCTTAGTCTTAAGATACTTCTAATGATTAGGTGAACACTTAACTTAACCCTAGAAACTTAAAAGAGTTAGTCATATAAATAAGTCATGCCTTAGGGCTGTTAGGAAAATTTGTCTACCCTATAGCTTGAATCAACTCCTCACTTCCTTCCTTCAAGTCAAATTCCAAATCAAGTCTAAACCAACTCCAAACTCCAAATCAAATCAACATTAAAACTTAAATCAATTCCAACTTAATTGATTTTTTCAAACTCAAATCAATTCCAAATAATTGAAGCTTATAATTGAATTCCAAATTCCCAAGAATCTTTCCTAAGTCACTTTGATCCTATCTTATGGACTTAGCCTAAATCAAATCCAAATCAATTCAAATTCAAAAAATTTTCTCATAACCTATTTATATTCTCATTTATATTCACAAATATAAATAAAATATAAATTCAAATATCAAAATTCAATTCAAATCAAATTCAAATTCAACCAAAATTCAAACTTTCGTCAAATTCTTGAACTTAGCCAAATAAAACTCAAATCAAGTCAAACTCTTGATTTTTTTTTCTTAATTGATCAATCTTCAATCGTGAATCAAAATATAAACATAAACTTCAATTATCAAAAACTAAATTCAATCCATCAAATTCAAAAATTCAACCTAAACTAAGTCAAATTCTTGAACTTAGGTAAATCAAATAAATCAACCCAACCTCGATTTTTTCATGATTCAATCAATCACGATCATGAAACCAAATATAAACTTGATCATCACCAAAACTAAATTCAAAAATCAAACTCATGTTCACCCTTTTGAACTTGAAATTATCAAATAAATTAAAACTCATTTGACTCCAAATCAATTGAAAATGAATTTATATTTCAATCATAAGTCTATATGTGAGTTCAATCAAACTTGATTCAAAGATTGAACTTGCTCACTTAAGTAACCAAAGTACTTTTGAGTCAAATTCTAATCCAACCCAAATTAGATTGAACTAAGCTCATCTAAGCCTCGCATTGTGATCAACAATCATCCTGAGATGATCAATCACTCAAATTAAATCAAACCAAGTCAAACCTAAGAGTTGACCAAATAAACACTTAGCCAAAATAGAACTTAAACTAGCCAAAATCCACCATAGGTCAAATTGACTGAAACCATTGATCAAAACTCATTCATGATCAATGTTTGAACTTTGACCAAGTCATCATTTGAGCCTAACAGCCCAATTGGTACTTGACCCAAGTTGACCCAACTTGACCTAAAAAATTTAAAATGTGTCAAACTTGATCTAAGTCAAATTGATTAAAACCAATGGTCAGTTCATTTTAAATCACTTGTTGAACTTGACCAAACTGATTGACCAACTATAACTATTTGGCCTTAACTGACTTGACCTAAAAGGTCAAATTAAGCCAAAATTAAATTAAACCAAAATTGATTAGAAACAAATATCAATACATTTCATATGACCAATGAAACTTAAACCAACCCATGACCTAGCCCAAATAAGTCAAATGAGTCAAATTGATCAACTTGACTCATTTGACCTAAATGAAATCAAATAAACCAAATCCAAATATAAATCAAATTGAACTAAACAAATGATGCCAAAACATTTCAAATGGTCATATGAACTCAACCCTTGGTTTGACCCAATTTGACCAATTGGTCAACTTGACCTAAGTTGACCCATTTTGAATGGGTCAACTTGAGCTAAATCACTTTAAATCAATTCCAAATTCATTTAAACTTAGCCCAACTCATTTTTCAATCATACCAAATATACTCAAACTGAAATCCAAGCCAAATGACCATTTACCCCTAGGTCAAAGGGTAATTCTTGGCCAAATTCACTTGGAACTTGATCAAATCCACTTCATAGCCACTTGGCACTCTCTTAGTGGACCCCATGGACACTAATAAGAGTGATGCACCAGACCCAATGAGTTTGGGTCACCAAATAACTAAGGCCAAACCACCTCCAAAGGGTTGTAAGTCCCAGTGGGGTGGTTTATCTCTTTTTTATTGGAGGTAAACTAAATACCCATTTTGCCTTAGATTTAGGTCATGCTTTTGGCCTGTCAAAACTCTCCCTAGATTTAGGTTTAGAGGTTCTTCTTTTTTATTTCTGGTAAATCCTCACCTATTAATTCCCATGACCTTTGTATCATGAAATTATAAGCCAGATTTCTAATAAAATTTAATTCAAATAAATCAATTCAATTTCAAAATATAAAAAACCATATATGATAGTTTGGAATCTTCAGCTTCCTGTATCCAAGCATCCCTACTCATCTTCATTTGGCTTCGATAAGAACTCTCTTCTCTTGATCGATCCCACTTGATCTTCTAAAAATAAATCAATCGATTGATAATCCTAACTTTCGAAATTTTTGGAGACAACGATCATTTACCTTAATTGAGAGTATTCTTAAAGAATCTTGTTCCTTATAATATAATTAATTATGGGGGCTTGCCCCTGTAAAGAATTTAATGAATCTGGCTTAAAATAAACTCTGTTTTACTTTTTCATGGAAAGTAGGAGAAGAATCCCTGGTACATTCCGAATACCCATAGTCCTTAGGAGTCCTTATTAAGGTGATTAGGTCCATTGTATGGTGGTGACTTTTAACTTTCGAGATAGTATACCTTTCCTCAATATCATACTTGATCACCCCAATAAGAATATCTGCGGATCTACGTGGAGTCCCAAAAAGGCGTTATATTTCTATTTTCATTTATCCTCTTTCCAAAAAGGGGATAGATGAAGGCTCCTATATATAAAATTTTTCACCACAGTCTTAGAAATCGTGTTTTCATCTGGTGAAAACCCCCATACACCTTAGTGCGGACGAAAATTTGGTCACCAACATAAGTACTGTATGAACTTTGCTTGGCATGGCGAAATGTGAGTTTGTTTTGTACATAAGTACCCATATATCTCCTCTTGGTGTAGCGTGAAATTTGTGACTTTGTGCAAATACAAAAACCCATATATGTTTTTCTTAGTGTGCTGAAAAGGCGCATTTGACCGTGATATTTATATCACTCATACACGTCTTTTTTGGCATGATGGGCAGGCCCAACACTCCTGATGCAGCCCCCTAAGTGGAAACAATGTCGAGATACTATCGAAATATTGTCAAAATATTGTTTGACCTTACACTAACACAACTTAAAATGAACTAAAATAAAATAAACCTAAAGCTCAAAATTAAATTATAAATTGATAATTAAGCTCCACAAGTACCTGAAGGCCTAAGTATCGTTTCTCATAAGCGTGGTAGATACGAAGACTTTAAGCCGTAGAATCGGAAGACACTGACTATGCACATTTCTTATAAGCGTGGTGTGAAAGTCCATTCTTCGAGAGGCGGCGTCAAAGGGTCAAAATTTTTCTAAACTCCGAGCTTGTGTAACATTTGAATTAAATTAAATGGAAGACTCATTAAGCTTAAAATGAACTGACATATGAGCATAAATTGAAAACTAAAGTAATATCGAACTGAACTTGGATCCATCATATTTTAAGACAAAGGAAACCATGCAAAATTTGAACTTAATTGGAGTCAAAATGTCTTAGCTAAAGATTTCATCCATGTTCAGTTAAGTGCCCAATTCATTCTGACTCCAATTAAGTTCAAATTTTGTAAGCTTGCTTTTGTCTTAAAATCTAATGGATCCAAGTTACTCAAATTATTTTGCAGTTCACCTTGAAAGGGTTAGGTGAACCTCAATTGACTACATAATTGAAACACAAAGGGGACTTATGAGACACTTGATTGCTAGATTGCAAAACAAATGCAATGAATTTTATATGCTATCAATGAATGCAAATACAACTCCGTAATGTCCCATTTGATTGATCTAAAAGTAAGTCTATTGATTGTATAATCATACCATAAAAGATTTGATGGGATCAATAATCAACTTTAAATATGATGCAATGCAAAGGAAGTTGATAAGAGAGTTGCAAAAAGGTTAATAGCTCATCAATGACCATGTTCATAGCCATTTAAATGAATACTTAGATCACATTAATTGACAGGTTTAACCAATCTAAACAATTCAGGTCATATACATTAGGCTATAAAGGGGTTAGCTTTCAAATGATAATGGAATTCAAGTTAAAATTGAAGTGGAATTACTCTTAACCCGATAGCTCATTAAGAACAAGAACATGAATGAACCCTTAATGAATATATAAGTGACAACATCTCATTTTAAATGAGTTGAAGAGGGCTATAATTAAGCACAAAACATAAACATGTGGGAGAAATAATATGTTTGAATACTTGTCCTCCAACAAGAATGGAAACACAAATGAAATTCATAAAACATCCGTGAAATTAAGTAACTCATTAATAAGCATGGGCAAAACTCCTTAATGAACTACTGGACTACATTACATCTTACATCAAGTAATCGAAAAGAATCCAAATGATTTCAATGAGATAAATGATGGACTTGCAAATCCATCAGCTTACATCAGCTAAGTACTACTGAAGTTTAAGAATTCCATGAACTTTGATATAAATGGAAAATCTTCATATTCAAAATTTAAACTTTGAATCAAGTTGAAAACACAATTATGTATTTGACTCTATCCTTTGCTAGTAGGCGACAAACAAAGTTGATATGATCTGTACGTCGATGATAGTTATGTTGAATGAAGATTTCAATTGAAGGGGATATTATCATTAAAATATGTTTAATGTTTACATCAAATTAAACTAAATATAAAAAATGATAAGTCATTAAGCTATAAATGTTCAACTAAAATCATTATCTGAAACCTTAAAGCAAAGTAATTCATTTACCTTCCATTTGTCGAATGTGACAAACTAAGAACACTATAGCTCACAAATGAGATATCAAATCAAGTACATCATTATAGTCACTCAAATAATCTCAAACCAATAAGGACATAGCCTTTTTTCCCTCAGTATTGTTTTTAGGTGAACTTCGTATGATGTAGTTATGAGTTCTTTGATGTAGCTTTGTCCCCAATGGTCTATTATATTATAGTGTGATTGTAGCTCGTATGTTCCCATCGCTTTTGTGAATCATGGGATATACTTCGGCAAAAGCCTCTCTATGTGGACTTAAAACTATCTCCTTAAATAAACACACTAGATCTGAGATTAACGAGCTTGACCATGACTATTGACAGAATCCTTTGGTTTGGTTAGGTCGAAAACTAAATCGACGGCCGGGATGAATCATGGGATCTTGATCAGACACGTTACAATTCCCCCAACCATCCGTTTTAAACTAGATGATGATAAATTTCATAAATTCAAAATTTTAAAACTCCATTTGTCACTACTATATGCTAAGCAATTAGCGATCTAATGACGAGCCTTAATCAGAAATTATCTCTCAACATTGTGAGGGATAATTAACTATAGGTGTTTGCACTTATACAAAACTTAGAACCAGATCTAAAGTCCTCACAAAATGAAATTGAAATCTCTAGATAGTATCTTATATACTATTTTATTTGCTTTCTGAAAATTTGATGAACATTAACTAAACTCTCTTCATCGAGAGGTCAAACATAAATTTTCAGAGCCCACAAAGATGTTATAATTATATGATGAATGTGCATATTGAGGAAAAAGTTCACCCATTTATGGTACTAGCTACAGACGTAATAAACACGTCCACATAAATAGAAATGATTACCTATCCAATATATGGTTTGAAAAATATTCTCTTTGGAAAAAAAAAATTATACAAGGGCTCCTGTGATAATAGGAAAATATGAAATAATAAAGTATTAAATAAATTAGAAAATATTTAATTCACCATTTTTATTATAAACCTAAATGATTTTCCTTGTTTCACGTCCATGCAAAATTATTACTTAAACTATTCATACATGTTATCTATATTTTCTTGAATTACTGTAATGTAGAAACAAAATTATCTCTTGAATCTCTAATTTCATTATTTGGTTGTTGCAAAACTTTTAGGTATTCCCTTTAATAAAATAGATAGTAGAAGGGAGGACTTTGTTTCTGGATAGAAGACCTTTAAGAGATAGGTACTTAATTAGTTTATGTTTTATATAATTTCAATTGTAGATGGTTGTACTTTTAGACATACTTATGTATTTAATGGATTAGATTTTTAGTTGGCTTTTTATGATTTGAAATATTTTTGTATTTTGAATTCACTTAAATATGTTTAAATTAAGCAATTTTTCATCCGAACGTCCATTCTTGCTTTTGTACTTTAAGCCTCCAGGTATGATCGTGACAAAATCCAACTCTTGCACCAAATATCCATATATCATTTACAATAATATTATCTAATGAAAGCATATAAATCCTCAAATTATGGTTCAACTTGCACGTTGTGATAAAAAAAGATAGCCAATTCTTTAAAAAGAATAGTAATATATAGAATATATTATTCACAACCAAGGAGAATAAAAGTATATTATATAATATATATGAAACATATAAACAATATAATCAATTTTGCTACATTCATACAAAGTGCAATGAAATAACATAACAATACTGAAAAGACGAGCACAAATTAATCAATATCATAATATGAAAAGAAAATTACAAAATTATACAACAAAAACATGCAACACAATTAGTCCAACAATTTAATAAGCACAAAATATCATAATTAATTCACAAGTATACTTATAACACTTGCACAAACCCAATGTTATAATCAAGCATGCATAAAATTCACATTAGAATACCAAGTAATTTAAAATAAATCATTCAGCACATTATTAGGACTCTAAGAATACTTGAGCCAAAAATCCCATAAATACACAAAATATAAAATATATGATAATTTTTACAAATTTTTGAAAAAATCCCAAAAAATATAACCATGGAAAATATTTTTCACTCAATCCAAAATATAAGGTTGCACCAAATTAGTATAGACCCAATATGAATTGACAAAACTTGTAAAAATTAATCCTACTTTAACTCACCACCTAAAAGTAAATTTATAATCATAATTAACGTTCCCATAACATTCATTATCATGCTAATACTAGTCATCTCATGATACTTCTCCATTAATGGATTAGCAAATCATTAAAAACTAATCAACGCCCAAATGACTTATTATATTCAAATCCATAAATATGCATAATTGATAAAACTTATAAGAATTAATCCAACTTTTACTCACCACCACAAAATAAATTTATAATCATAATTAACTTTCCCACAACATTCACTATCATCCAAATGCAGGATCATCTTATGACACTTCTCCATTAATGGATTTGCAAATCACTATAAGCTAATCAAACACCCAAATGACTTATTATATTCAAACTGCTTGTTTCTTCGCTTAAACTTCAACAACATTACGTCCAAAAGCACACGCAATGACTATGCTCAATCACTTTTTTCTTTCATTAATTTAACAAGAATCTTCTATTAACAAATTCAAAAATTCATCCTACAAGAAACCACCAACAAAATTGAAACTTCAAAATATAATTGTACTCACAACAAATGCATAACAATCATAAATAAATCAAAATATTATTCATCTATAAATAAAATACTTCCAAAGACATCAGAGAAGTCAAATTCAACTAATAATTGCATCAAGAATAATCTGTAATCTTGAGTTATTATCAACATTTAATTCAAAACATCAATATTTTCGCAAGAGTATCAACATTCAGGACTTCCATAAATCGACACAAAGAATATATACTTGATCAAAAAAATGTGATTTGATTTAATGGCTCAACTCTCCACACGAGTAAACTATCTAGTTGCTCACTTAGTCATCTGTACTAATTCAAATCAAATTCAATCATACATCTAATATTTTTCAATGTGAGATGATCATAAATCCAATTTCCAAAAATATTTCATTCTTCTTAAGCACATTGAAATTATGAAAAAATTGAACATCATTTGAATGTTTATTTTAAATTTATGTCAATATCTTAATCCCATCCCCATCATATTTTAATACATCCTAAACTCAAAGACATGCATTTAATTCAAATATGAATTTTCTAATTCATACATATCAAAATTCAACATTGATCATGACCCAAAAGGCTAATGTACATTACTTGCATCAACATTATGTTGACAATAAAATGTAAAAAAAATCATCAAATACATTATCAACGCTTTCAAAATACTTATGAGCAAAAAAAGCTTTCTAATACAATAAAAACATAAACCATATAATGCTTATTAAAAAGCCTCAAAACCAATCGGCGTGATCAAATATAATAACATACACACCCTATGTATAATTTTATTAAAATAGAGAGCACAAGAGTTTGCCGACATGAAAAATCATTTACTACTAATCCATGATTATAATCAATCTCACAAATTAATCTTCTACTATATATCATTAAATGTTTGAGAATCCTTGTAAACTTTTATATTAATTATTATAACTCTCACAACAAATATTTTTTATAATATTTGATATTTCCTACCTAAGCTATTTCAAATTACCTAAATACATCTCACAATATTATAATTATATATCATAAATATAGCATGTATTTCTCATCAACCTATCTAAAATACAATATTACACTCAATTCTTATGACCCAATTATAAACTAACAGATGATCTAATAATTAATCTTATTTTCACATCCCATCATAGGATAAATTTACAACAATCATTATGTCTACAACATTAAATATTGTCCACTTGTATAACAATCTCACAACATTTCTCTAGAGATTTATCAAATAGTCATTAAATATTCTTCCAATGCACTTCTCATTTTATATTTAAATCTTGTTTCTATTCTAAATTAATGATAGAGGCTCAAAACATATCTAATATCCATACTAAACTATATTTTTTTATGCACCATTCTCTGAATTATTTACTAAAATATCAAACAAATCACCTCATACAGTGTCACCAATAAAGTATATGATCATTATTAATATATATTTCTAAGAGAAAATTCACATCACTTGACATGTACAAACCATATATCCACAACAACAACAACAACAAGCCTTAATCCCACTAGGTGGGGTCGGCTACATGAATCCTTCGTCTCCAATGTGTCCTATTATGTGTCAAATTCTCATTTAAATCCAGTATACTAAGATCATTTTTTATACATCTTAACCAAGTCTTTTAGGTCTACCTACCTTTCTTAACATAAAGGCAAATCTAATGCATCTACTCTCCTAATCAGTCATTGGACGATTGACGCTTTATGTTAAACCATCTAAGGCAACTCTCCCTAATCTTATCTACCACTGGAGCTACTCCAACTTTTTTTCCCGAATATACTCATTTTGCATTCTATCTCTAGAGTAAAGTCACTCATCCACCTAAGCATCCTCATCTCTGTAACTTAGTCTTATGCTTTTTTATTGGCCAACATTATTCGCACCATAAGTCATTCGAGATCTTACCACCATCTTATAAATTTTTTTAAGTTTAAGTGAAACTTTTTCTATCACATAATAGGCGGATCATTCCTCCACTTCAACCATCCAACTTGAATTCTACTAATAACATCTCCATCTATTTCACTATCATTTTGATCAATAGAGCCTAAATATCTGAAACATTCACTCTTATTAATGACTTGTTCACCTAATGTCACAACACTACCACTAGAACTTCTACCATTACACCATATATTCAATTTTAGATCTACTTAAATGAAAACCTTTAGACTCTAGAGTTGACCTCCATAATTCAAGTTTACGTTGGACTCCCTCTAATCTTATCAACAAGAAGAATGTCATCAGCAAAAAGCATACACTAAGGTACATCTTCTTGTAAATGCCTAGTAAGAACATCCATAACTAAAGTAAAAAGATAAGGGCTTAAAGCTGATCCTTGATGTAATCCAAATGAAATAGGAAAATATTTTGTAAATCCTTCTTGTGTTTGGACACAAGTAACAGCTCTAGTATACATATCCTTAATGACTTGAATATAACCAATATTAACTCCTTTATATTCTAGAACTCTCCAAAGAATATATCTTGAAACTTTATCATAAGCTTTCTCTAAATCAATAACTATCATATGTAGATCCACCTTAATTTCTTTATGCTTCTCCATCAAATCCCTTAACAAATGTATAGCATCCATAGTAGATCTACCTGGCATGAAACCTGATTGTGAAACTTACGTATCACATCGTAACTGCTCAATTACTCTCTCCCATAATTTTAATGTATGGCACATTAACTTAATTCCTCTATAATTTGCACACTCTTGTGCATCACCTTTCTTAAATATAGGAACCAACAAACTCTTTCTCCACTAATCCGGCATCTTTTTAGTCTTTAAATGACATTAAAAGATTTGTAAATAAGAAATTCTTTAACCTCCTAAACATTTCCACACTTATTGGAATATTATCCGGTCTTCTTGTTTTCCACATTTCATTTTCTTTAAAAACTTCTAACTTGATTTACTAATCTGACGATAAAATGAAATTCTATTTTTTGTTTAGGGGTATTAAGGTTGCTAAAATCAATCGTCTTTCGGATCTTTTGAAAAGTTTATCAAAATACCTCATCTATTTTCAATATCATTTTCTAAAAAAGCATTTATTATTTTCATCCTTAATACAAATCAGGTATGTCTTTCTTATCTCTTTGGTTGGCTAACTTATACATCCATCTTTCACCTTCTTTGGTATCTAATCTATTGTATAAATCACTAAAAGCTAAATTTTTTGCATCATATATCCACAACCCAAAGAATACATATTTGAACACAAGAATGTGATTTGATTTAGTGGCTCAACCCTCCGCACTAACAAACTATCTAGTTGTGCATTTAGTCATCCATACTAATTCAAATCAAATTCAACTATACATCTAATATTTTTCAATGTAATATGATCATAAATCCATTTTCCAAAAATATTTCATTCTTCTTGAGCACATTGCCATTATGAAAAATTTTAACATCATATGAATGTTTATTTTAAATTGATGTCAATCTACACCATTTAATTACATCCCTATATTTTAATACATCCTAACCACAAAGACATTCATTTGAAAAATCTTCAACTTGACAACCTATTCCAATACCATGTAACCTAAGTACAACAATATTAAGAACAACAACCCGTAATGTCAAATTCTTAAATTTCCTCAATTTCACCTATTGCCCATCCAATCTTGTTTGGTTAAGCAAAGAATCCTATTACTCTCAATTATGCTACACAAACTCAACTCTTTAGTCCTTACAATCATGTAATCTTATGTATTCAAATCATATTAGAAGAAAGTTGTCAAACAAAAAGGTTACAAATATATGAAATTCTTCAACCCAAAACACTCTAAAAGCAACTCTTAATTATAACTCAATTTAGTTTCTCCTCTATTGGTTAACTATCATATTTGAATCAATCATATATATACAAATCATTGTGCCAAAAGCTGCCTAATGAAGTTTACAAATGACCATGAAATTCATCTATCAAAAGCACTATAAAATCATAATTCTAATAACTCAACTTAGTTTCTACTCTGTTCGTTAACTAGCAATATCTACTATTTAACTAATATAACTACACTGCCTTTAACAATAAGATTCAGCTTCCACCATATAAATTTATGTAAGTAAAAAAAGGTTCATCTAAGAAACCATAAAAGGGTCATAGAGTTGGTGAAAATGTCAAAGAGTGGGCTGGACAAAGATAATTTGAAATTTTGCATACCAAGAGCATGAAGCTCATCTAATGCTATATTTGGAAAGGCATTCCAGATAACGACAAGTTACATACAAAATTTTAAAAAAAACCGCTCAACAAAACACTACAAGAACTATGTCGATACAAGGATTACAACGTTAAAATAACACTCTAAAATGTTTACTTAGATTAAGATCCACATTGCTTTAAAGTAGCATTTAACTCCCCATCATTTAATTTTCAGAACTCAATGTTCTCGTAAGACCCTGACAAATTATAGAAAAGCAGAAAAAGTAAAAAAAACCTAGTCAAAGTTCTATAATAACATGAGAATTGGCTCTTTCTTTCTCCCATACCGGAAAAGATATTCTACTGCGATTAAATTTTTTTAATCAGATGCATGATCTGTCAAATCTCGACAGCTGTCTAAGTAAAAAAACATACCATCTCAGTGACACCATTTTCAAGGTCTTCTTCGTATAACAAGTAAATGCGAACAGAAGTTCTACAGACTTCCCTATGCCAAGAGTACAAATCCGCTTGATTTGGCTAACAGAGAATGATGGCTAGGAAGAAGAACTCTCGCTTTGCTCCTTCAAGCAGTCAGAACGGAGTTCCTAAAAGAAAATAAAAGTTTAGATAATTTAAAGCATTGCTCCTGCATCAGAGAAACATAGGAAGCGACGGAACATTAAGGGGTGTTTGGCAGTTTACTAGGGATTTAGCCATCTAAATCCCGTAAATCTACCAAACACCTTCTAAGGATTTAGTAAATCCGCTTGTGCTAAATCCGGTAAATCAATCTGCGTGAATCGGTTTATTAAATCGATTCAGGATTTGAATTTAGAGATCGACAACCTTTGTGGCGGGAATGGGTTGTCCTCGTAGGCATTGCTCCTTCTTCTCTCGTTCGTTCTCTCTCAACCATGAAGCGAAAGGCTCTCATTCTCTCCGTTTCCTTCAACCGCAAAGAAGCCCCACTCTCGTTCTCTCCGTTTCCTTCAAGCGCAAAGAACCAAGGCCCTTCCTCTGGGTTCTCATTTGTCCCCCGATTCAAGAACCAAGGAAAGCGAAGAAGGTTTTAACTTAGATGTCTATAATCAAGTATGAATCATTTTACTTCTCATTGGAAACAATGGTGGAAGCCGTCTTCAAGCCTTCTTCTCTTAGTCCTCTCCAGCCGCGTGACGTCTCTTGGCATTGCGGTTGGAGGAAACAATTGTGTAGTTAACCCTAGAAAATAGGGATATATGGTAGACAAAGATGATTTCCAAATGTAGGTTGTTATATCATAAACGAAAAAAATTAGGATATACTAAAAAAATTTTAATCAAACTGAATTTAATATCTAAATTTTATTTGATTAATCATAAATTATATTAATATTAAAATAAATTTATATTTATAGAAGCATCAATGAATAACTTTTACTATTCTAATATAAATTCTTTTTTCTTAAATAAATCAGAAATTTGATTTTATATATTTCATAATATTGAAAATTAGATAAATGTACATATTGTTGAATCTCAATTTATTTGTGGATGGAAGAAGAATCTTCGGAGATATCTGAAAAATAAGGTTTGGCAGAAAGATTGATAGCAAGAATACTAGAAAATAGGAAAAGTTGAGGAGAAAATATAATTTGTATTGCTTCATGGTAAAATCTGATGCATAATATTATTTTTTCACTTTCACTGTTAAGTCCGAAGTTATCTTTTTCGTTTATTTGAATTGTGAACTCCAAAATCTAAATAAAGTTGGACATTATTATCTTCGTTGCTATCTAAAAATAAAGTACCCCCAAGAGGACGCTTCTCAAGATCCGCGACATTGGGATATAAATAATGTAATATTTATTTATATTTCAGAATGACTACGATATATTTATTAAATGATAAATTTTAATTTTAATATTATATTCTTTTTTATTTATATTCTTATTCTTTAAAAAATATTATTTAATTATAACAGATTTAAATCCTCAAATAACTTACCAAACATCTTTCTGGATTTAGCAGGATTTAATAAATCTGTTACCAAACACTTTTCAGGATTTAACAGCTCAGGATTTACTAAATCCAGCATATCTGAATTTAGTAAATCCTACTTGAAATAAATCCAATCTGTTGCCAAACACCCCCTAAATGAAAAGAAAGAAGAGGAAGAATGGAGTAAAGGAAAAGAGTAAGCTACCTTTTCGCGGTTACCCAACTTTGATTCACAATCGCTGGGTGTCCAGAAATAAGAGGAGAAATATGTTAGCGGAAGAGCATGTCAGCCTCACAGACGCTTGGAGCCCCAATAATGAAAGATTAAACTGTGACAGAAGAGAAACGCTAACCTTAATCCAAAAGCAAGGACCACCGGCGAAAAGAAGGGAAATGCGTCGGCGGAAGACTATGCCTGCCTCATGGCGCTTAATCTCTAACAACGGTAGATAAAACTGAAAGAGCACAAACTAGAAACCGAGATCCTAAACTCATCGCAACAAGAAGCAGCAAAACCCTCTGTTGCTCTCTCTCTCTCTCGCTTGAAGAAGGAGACCACTGGGCAGTCTCGGCGACTGCCATATTTTTTTGGGAGAACCCGACTGCCATACTTTAGGAAGCAGAATAGCGTAGACTTTTAATTAATGTTCCAAAAAAATAATAATGATTAGAATCACAAAAAATTATTTCAGTCTCTCGCTTGAAATTATTATTATTATTATTATAACAAAATAATAATAATGATAAGAATCACAAAAAAAAAAACATATTATTGTAAATAATAATTTTTAAATTATTTTCAATTCATAATCTAATTTTGAAGAATAAAAAAACAAATTAAATGAATAAATTTATATTGGAATAATAAGTTATTTAAGTTTAATTAACGCTATAATATCTAAAAAATAAAATGAAAATATTTAAATTTAAATTACTAATTAGAGTTGTTACGTGCTAGAAAATCAATCAGAGTGAAAAATTTACGCCTTAAATTATGAAATCCAAAGACACATAGGTATTTAAAGATAAGCGAAAACTACATAAATTTTTTCGTGGAAAAATCTCGAAAAGAGGGAAAAACCACGGGGCCTAGCCCAGTAAGAATCTTACACTATGTATTTGCTTCAGAGTACAAAATTTTACGATAACGAGATTACAAAATTGTACATGAGAAGTGCTGACAATGGGAATCCCAAACCGATAAAATATATAAGCGTGTTGTAGGCTAGTGGTAGCAGATAATGATGATCAGCGGGGATCAACGAATGACGATGAAGGACTTGGAGCACCAATATTTAGAGGAGGGCTTCATCCGAGGGTTCCTAAAAGGAATCCGCTTAGTACATCGCAAGACCGGAGCTAGTATTGAGGATCTATCTCCCAGCCAAGTATCTGAACACTCTTCGTCAAATTCAAGAGATGAAGGAGTTGAGAGTGAATCCAAGAGAGCATCTCCTAGTGGTGAGGAGGACGTTGATATCACCAACTGATATGATGTAGCATCACTCGATGATGCATTTTTTTTTATCTATGTATTGTTATTATTGTGTATCAGAATTTTAATTCTTTCTTATATCATCATGTTAATGCTGTCAAAATTTATTATTATTATTTTTTTTTATATGCTCTTGTTTTGTTTTTACCTATCCGAGATGATCGGTCGGAATATTATTCGACGACGCTAACCTGTACGGATGAGGCCGTGGGAAGTCTACCAAGGACCTTTTGGCCTATCCTAGGTATTAGTCAAAGTGTTACTTGATTTCTTACCTGTATGGAAGAGGTCCGATCAAGTCCCCTTGGGATTGATCACGCCCGATTGAGATACAACGTGAGTTGTATATTTCTCAAGTGGGAGGATTAAATGAAGAAGAAATAAGCTTGTAAGAAAAAGTCATAAACTCATTACTCTGATAAAGTCGGTGATACAATCATAAGATAATTTTAATACAGATATGAGTTTGAAGAGTAAATGACAAACGAGACAAGATAAAAGTGGCAATAATTATGCAGTAGGAGTTACTGATAATATTTTCGAAGATTCTCAGTGTTCAAAGTTCGAGGTAAAGTTTTTCCTTTTGGATCCTTGAGCTTGAATGTTCCTGGCTTGACCATAGCTATAATTACATATGGTTCATCCCAAAGAGGTGAGAGTTTATTGCGTTGAGGGCCTTTGCCTGCAGCTTCGAGACTTCGTAGGACAAGTCACTGACAGATATGGGATGAGATTTTACTCTTCTATTGAAGTGACGAGCTACCCTTTGGTGATAGAAAGCAGTCCGAAGTAGGGTCATGTCACGAGTTTCGGGGAGTAGGTGCAGGTGTTGTCGAAGTTTTTCTTCATTACCATCACGATCGAATAATTGAACTCTTGGACTTGGAACCCCAATATCTACTGGTTAATAGCTTTTGTGCCGAAACACAAGTTATATAGTGTCTCACCTGCGCATGTAGTGCAGAAGCAAAGAACATTAGAAAGCTCATCAACCCATTGCCCCTCGGCCTTCTCAAGATGTGTTTTTAGACCTTTGAGTATAGTCCTGTTGGTAGCTTCAGTTTGTCCGTTAGTTTGAGGATGTGCTACAACCGTATGCAGCAGCTGAATGTGAAGATCTTTGCAAAAAGACAAAAAGATTTTTCCAGTAAATTGAGTTTCATTATTAGTGATGATCTTCGCAGGAAGACCGAATCGACATACTATATTTTCCAAACAAATTGTTTAGCATTTGCCTTCGTGATTTTAGCGAGTGGTTCGGCTTCCACCCATTTAATGAAGTAGTCGACGGCTAAAATGATAAACTTTCGTTGCCCCGATGCTATCGGAAAAGGTCCTATGATATCAATTCCCCACTGAGCAAAAGGCCGCGGGCTTTGAATGGATGAGAGTTCTATATGTGGCAGGTGAGGGAGGTTAGAGTGCAACTGACAACTCACACATTTTTTTGTGAACTCCAAGGCATCTTGTTTCATCGTAGGCCAATAGAACCCTTGCCTTATAATTTTAAGGGCTAGCACCCTTCCTCCTAGGTGTTCTCCACATATCCGCGAGTAAACTTCTCTTAATGCGTAATCAGCCTCTGATGGTGAGGCATTTGAGGTATGGCCCAGAAAAAACTCGTTTGTATAGTTCATCTCCGATAATAATAAAGTTCGGAGCTTGTCTTCGGAGACGAGTTGCAGAAGTTGGGTCTCCAGGAAGGGTTCCTTCTTGTAGAAAATACAGGATGGGGTCCATCCATGAATGTTCCTTTATCTCACTAATTGCTTGTATTACCCATGACCCTTGGATACTAGAAAAATATATTTCTTCAACATGCCTTCTCTTAAATAGATCTCCAGTAGTAGATGTAGCAAGCTTAGCGAGGGCGTCAGCTCGAGTATTCTTCTATCGCAGTATGTGAATGATTTGATGTGTCTTGAAGTGGGCAAGAAGAGACTTTACTAAGTGGAGGTATTGTGTCAGCTGAGGATTATGAGTATTAAAGTTTTCCTCAACTTGAGAGGCGGCAAGCTGAGAGTCAGTGTGGATCACTAAGTCTTGAGCTTCACAATCAATGGCGAGTCTCAATCCTGCAATGAGAGCCTCATATTCAGCCATATTATTAGTTGCAGGAAATTTTAGCGAAATTCATACTCTAAGGTATTTTGCTGGGGGGGAATAAGTAAGATTCCCGAACTAGCACTGGTATTTCTTGAAGCTCCATCAACATAGAGGGTCCATTGAGGAGACGAAAGGTGTGTAGCAAATAGCTCCTCTAGAGTTGGGGCAATGCATTCCACTATAAAGTCTGCGAGTACTTGAGACTTTATAGCAGGCCGAGGTAGGAAATTTATATCAAACTCTCCCAATTCTACATACCATTTAATTAACCTCCCAGATGCTTCTGGTTTCTGTAGGATGGCCCTTAATGGTAAATGAGTGTAAACGCCGATAGTGTGAGCTTGAAAGTATGGACGCAATTTTTGGGTGAGAAAACTAAAGCAGAGCCACGCTATCTACAAGTGAGTAACGACTTTCTATATATAGAGAATTTTGCTGACATAGTAAATTGGTCGTTGTATCACATTTTATTCTCACACTTAAATTGAGCTTATCGCATGGGAAGAGACTGCGAGATATAAGTATAGCATCTCTCATTGAATAGGCTTGGATACTATGGGTGGAGAAGTCAAATACTCCCTTAGTTGCTTAAAAGCAGACTGGCATTCATCAGTCCACTGAAAATTATTATTTTTTCTCCCTTTAATATTTTAAAGAATGGCAAGTATTTATCCCTAGAACGGGCTAGGAAGTGGGATAACGCAACAATTCATCCATTCAAACGTTGAACTTGTTTGATATTCTTTGGAGGAGTCATATCTTTGAGAGCTTTGATTTTCTCGGGGTTGGCCTTTATCCCATTGTGGGTTACCATAAATCCAAGAAATTTTTTCGAAGTAACCCCAAAAGCACACTTGGTCGGGTTGAGTCGCATGCTATAACGTCGAAGAAGGTTAAAGCATATTTCTAAGTCAGAAATATGTTGTGACTCTTCCAAGCTTTTCACTAACATGTCACTCACATATACCTCCATTGTGCAGCCTAATAGGTCTTTAAAAACCTTATTCATAAGGCGTTGATAGGTAGCACCAGCATTTTTTAACCCAAACGGCATAACTTGGTAACAGTATAAACCTTTATATGTTTGAAATGTTGTAACTTCTTCATCCGTTGGGTCCATTTTTATTTAATTGTAACCGGAGTAAGCATCCAAAAAATTGAGCATTTGATGTCCAGACGTAGCATCAACCAATTGATCAATTCGAGGAAGAGGAAAACTATCTTTCAGGAAAGCCTTGTTAAGGTCAGTGTAATCAATACACATTCTCCATGTTCCATTTGTTTTCTTAACCATGACAACATTTGCTAGCCATGTAGGGTAATGTACCTCCCGTATGAATCCCGCAGGAGGATGTTAACTTCGCTCAATAGCTGAGGCGATTAGGTGCAAAACTTCTTTTGGATGATCGGTTTGAATATTGGATCAATCTTGAGGGAGTGCATGATCACATTGGGGTCGACCCCCGGCATATCCGTCAGACTCCAAGCGAAGATGTCTTGATTTCTGAGTAAAATGTCTATGTATTTTTTTCCTTTGTTCTTCTGAGAGCAGGGATCCCACTTGCACTGTTCGTAGTGGTTGGTCATCTAATAATGCAACAGAGAGCAAGTCTTCTACAGGCAAAGTTTTCTAGGGCACTTCTTCATCTCGAAAATTAAAATCTTCGATGCTGAAGGTCACGGAAGGGCGTGGTTGAGCTTGTCTGAGGTAACATGATTGCGCTATCTGTTGATTTTCACATACCGTCCCAACTCCAACGGGGGTTGGAAATTTCATCTTAAGATGAGATACTGAAGTGACTGCACTGAAAATTGATTGGAGAGGCCTTCCGAAGATAGCATTATATGCTGAATCTGACTTGACCATCATGAATTGGATTAAAGGAGTCACTTGTCGAGGAAATTCACCAAGAACAACAGGAAGAGTGATTGTCCCCTCTACTCGCACAGGTCGATTATCAAACCCGTATAATGGTCCTGTAGCGGGTTGGAGTTTTTCCCTAACCAGGCCCATGCTAAGAAATGTGGAGTAAAATAAGACATCAATAGAACTCTCATTGTCAATCAAAATTCTCTTAACATTATAGCATGGGTCACCGATCCCTGCACTGATGACAAGTGGATCTTGATGAGGAACATAGACTCCTTTTAAGTCCGAGACATTAAAAGTGATGGACTGATAAATACGAGACTTCTTTAACTCTGACTCTTCAGAGGTGGTAATGAGAACTTGATTAGATAGTATTGGTCCTCCTGCGATTGTTTCAATTTCCCCAACTATTTGATGATTATTTTATTGTTTCTGTGATGATTGTCCTGGTTGCCCCCCAGTTTGAGGTATGTTTGTTTGAGTCGATTGATTCTTCACAAATCGATATAGATATCCTTGTTGATTGAGCCTCTCAATTTCTTCTTTGAGTTGTTTGCATGCCTCAGTAGTATGTCCACGACTTCGATAAAAGTGACAATATTACTCCTGATTTCCTGAATTTGGTTTCAGTGGATGTGGCCACTTAATGTTTTCTTCATCTCGAATAGCCATCAGGAGGTTAACACGAGATGTGTTCAGCGGTGTGTATTCCTTTTCTGATCGTGGTTCACGTCGTTGATATAGGGGCCGTAGGGGAGATCACGACTGTCTTGTTGCTTCTTTTGATGGGACTGTCGATCCGCATTCCCTGGGGCGCTCTTACTTTTTCATGTAGATTATTCAAATTATTTGTGATGGGCATTAATAGCTTCTTCAGCAGAGATCTGTGCTTCCACACGATGAAGTAAGTTGGCATATGAGCGAACCGTGTCTATCATTAGTGACGAGTAAAAAGGCCTTAAACGGAGCCCTCCAAGGAAAACTCATCTTAATAGTTCAGGGTGTACTTCAGGTATTTGGCGAGCTTCTAAGGAGAACCTCTGGAAGTATTCCTTAAGTGATTCACCCTCATTTTAATGAATGCCGGAGAGATGGGAGGAATCTTTAATGATCCTCCAGTTAGCAATGAACTGTTCCACAAAAATCTTGGCAAGTTCGTCAAATGTACGGATGGATCCCCTTGGAAGGGAGTAGAACTAAGTGCGAGCTTGCCCCTTGAGGGTAACGGGAAATACCTGACAAACCAGTGTGTCAGGAGCTCATTGGATATGCATGATAGTCCTGTAATGGTCGATGTGTTCATGTGGGTCAATCGCCCCATCATAGGAATCAATGCTCGGAAGCTTGAAACCCACGGGAATAGGATGTTGAATAATAGCTTTAGCTAAAAGTGAGTATTCCTCATAGTCGCGGGGAAGATGATTGTCTTGAAGGTGAAATTTGTCTTGCATTAAACCTCCTCTTAAGAAGAAGAGGGACACTTATGCATATGAAGAGTATGCCTTCTCTCTTGGCCCTAGGGAGGTTTTATAGACCCCTATAGGAGCAAAGGTAAAATCACCAAAAGCAAAACCATCAAAAGCGCCCAAAACGGGCAAAACAAACAAAACCTCGCTCGCGACGGTCGCTCACGCCTATGGCCCTCCATCCGCCGTTCCGCACGACCTGCCCATTCTCGCCGTTCTACGCGACCTAAACTCCTGGCCCGTGAACAAGACTGTTGTGATCCTAGCAAAAGTTGGATCATCTCATTTTGAGACTCTTTCATTCGGTGGACACGATCTTCTAAAGAGATTCCTATCGCGTCTTCACCGACAGGGTCACGCCTATCAGGGGGGAGTGAGACAGAAGCTTGACATCCTTGGTTCAAGGATTGGTTTCGAGAGTGACGGGAGTTGGAGCGGGAGGCTCCGTTGTTACGAGTATTGCACCTATTGGCCATAATGAGGGTGTTCACAAAAATTGTGATTGAATGATTATTTCCCATAGATGTCGCCAAATTGTTGCGTGCTAGAAAACCAGTTGTGGTAAAGTGAAAATTTACGTCTTAGCCTTGTTATGAAATCTAGTACACACACATAGGTATTTAAAGAGTGAACAGGAAAATTCCAGAAATTTTTACGTGGAAAAATCTCAAAAAGAGAGAAAACTACGGGGCCTAGCCCAGTAAGAATCTTCAACTATGTATTTGTTTCAGAGTACAAAATTTTTCGGTAACCGGATTACAAAATCAGAATGAGAGCGGTAGGAGAATCCGAATTAGCATACCATATAGTCATGTTGATAATGCTAGTGGTAGCGATGATGATGAAGGGATCGTGACGACGGCGAAGGTCGCCATGATGGTAAGACGAGATTGATTACGGCAAGTGGCAACATGTGCCGGCGGTGGTTGACAACCGCCGAGTGGTGGCACGATTGTGCTTGGAGGATTTTCAAGCTTTAGAGTTCTCTCCTCTCCCCTGCTTGGGCTCCCCTCATATGAGTAATGAGGGGCTATTTATAGATTGGATGAGTGACGTCTCTATAAATACATGCAAAATTCAAACCACTCCCCTCCATCGGACGTCTCGAAATGATTCCTTTGATCATTTGATGTATTTTAAGTATTTGAATGCTCGAATGAAGTCAAAATTATGATATCTTGAGCTTGTTAGATCTGGCTCGTTAAAATGCTCGATTTGACTATAAACACTCCATGTTTAAGAGGTATTTAGGGATTTAACTGATATCCCAAAGTTTCCAATGATATTTTAAGTGCTTGATCTCGATTAATTGCAACTGAGGATCAACTTATTTTTGGCATCAAGATTCATGCTTCGACTAGTAGAATTTTCAGTGTCATATCAAAAGTAATATCTACCTAAGATTCATTTAGTTCATTTACAGTTGTATTCTCCTTTGTTGATGGTGAGAAATTGTTGAAGAGTACTCACTCTATCTTAATATCTCAATCTTTATTCTTTAGTATATTTAAAAATATAGACAAACAAAAAATATATTATTAAAAATATTATTATTTTATACTATATTTTTATTTTACTTTTAAAAAGAATATTATATTTAAAAAATAAGTGATAACATTCTTTAAAAAATTGTCAAAAATAATAATCAGAAATTTATCAAACCAATTTAAAAGTGTGGCATTTAAATTTTAAACGATCTCAAATTATATTTCATCTTTATTGATAAATCTGATTTTTATATCAAAAGATGTAATTAGAACTTCTTAAACATTTTATTATATATTGCATTTTGACATTCTTTAAAATTTTGAGTAGAAGACATCTTAACCTAATGATATTAAGTTTAGTCTTTGAACCAAGAGGCATTAAGTTCAAGTGTTTGTAGATATTTTTCATGCATGAATTTAAGATTAAATTCGATCAAATGTCTCAAATAAAGAGTCATTTGAGAAAATTTATTTATATTATTAGTTCAATAATTTGTATCATGTTGATATTTTTGTAAGTCATTGATATGAATCCATATCCCTAAATTAACAACAGAAACAAAAGGGATAGAAGAAGGCCAAGTTGGCTAAAAAATTTCACAAATATTCTCAAAATACAACATCAACAGAAAGTATAATTACACATTCAGACCAGAAATATTTACAGAATAAAAACCAAGCCAGAATAGCAGTTTTACAACAACAGAGATCAGTAGGAATAAGAAAGATCTACAACAGCAGCTATCAAAGTCCAAAAAAAATACAAACTTTAACAATACAAGACTGAGACTCAACAAAGAGATCAACGAAACTATTTTGAGCCTCCGAAAGTAAATAAAACCATAAGTAATTAACTACCAAAGGAAGAAGACATAAAATCAAGAAACCAAGAAGAGTAGTAACACAGACGCACTCAACTTCCGGAATTAAGCAAGATTAATCTGAGTAATGTAAAACCTTTAGCATGTATAGAAGGTCTAGATCTAGGATATATGAAGAAAAGAAAACTATAAATAGAAGGAAGAAATCCCAACAGAAGGGTAATGAAATATTCTGAAAGCAAACTTCCTTTCTCTTTTGTATCTTCTCTTCTCCTTCATCTCCTAAGCTCTTCTCTGGTTATCCTCGCCGAAAACCGTCGCTCATCACCGATCAGAGAACCCTAGGGTTTCTCCCCACTCTCAGCCCCTCTTTTCCTTTCTGGAGCGTCGACGGCTCGAACTGTCGAGAGAAACAAAACAAAAGAAGGGGTTAAAGCAAGCTTCCCCTAGAAGCCTCATCACACGGCACAAAACAGCCGGATTGTTTTGAATCAAAGGCACAGATTCATTCCCCGGGACACAAATCAAGGCATGAGATCGAACCGCGCAGAGAGACACGCTGTAATCCACTAACTAAGAAAGGAAATCAAGAACCGCGATTCAAGCATCCAAGAGAAAAAAGAACTAAACAAATCAGACGATTCAAGGCGCAGCTCAAAATAAAATTATTTATGTTATCTGCACTCTAGATGGAATAAAATGTTTATTTATGATATATTATTTCAATGACATATCAAGTTATTAGATGGATGAGTCACCTTAGGATTAGAAATGAAATTGTTCTATTATAAACAAAATTTATTAACTTACATGATTAAAATAAAATAGAAACACATAAGCTATGTTACCATAAATGCATTCATTTTACTTCTTTGCCCTTGTGAGAGCTCTCTATCTCCATTGCACGAATAGGGGCCACTTGATCTTTGAGGACAACATCTACCTAAAGGAGATAAGACAACACTAAGGTAGGGCCAAACTAAGACATGGCATTCTAACCATACTAAAGTTGTGTCTTAATTAACAAATAAATTAAAATAAAATTTTGATGCATTTAGTCTAGCAGTATTGCATACCCACATATTTAAACTTAATGGCTATGTCTAGGACTAGGATTCTTCCTAAAAAAACAATCTTACATATCTTACATATGCATGTGACTAGACATCATGATTTTAAAGCGACTAAATGAGTTAATTGTCAGCCCTTCTAGGCAAGATTGTAAGTCCAGACTAATCGGGCTTATTTCAACTTTAAGTGAAGTTGAAAACTATAAGTCTTATTGCATATCGTTAGATTACGTCTAAGTGACTACTTAATAATAGTTCTCATTTTAGTCTAAGTTTTGAGACTAATAATTTCCCTTAGGCTACATCATAAGTCTTCGCCTCTTAAACATATTCACAATCTTATGTTAATGAATTATAAATTCCAACATACAACTCAAAACTAAATAAATTCAAATGCCAAAATATAAAGTCCAAACTTAGATAGTTTTGAGTGTTACTGAGTTTCTCGGTTCGTGCACTCTTTATTTTTTTTCCCCCTTTAGTTCTTAAAATAATTGTTCTTAAATTTGAACATATCTCTTTTAAGATTCTAAAATCATCAAATCTTTGAATTTAAAGTTTGAATTAATCATAAAATCGTTCATCACTACTTTAATAAAAAAAATTTCTTGAGAATTCACTCTTAAAATGTAATTAACTATAGGGGCTTGCCCTTATAGAAACATGTGCCTCAAAATTTAAATAAAATTTAAATTCAAATAACTAGAAATACAAATCAAACAAACTTTGAAACCCATCTTGTTGTTATACACAAATCCATAGTAAAATAGTAATTCTATCTCCTGAGATAGTATATCATTTGCTATATCGCATTTAGATATAATAATAAGATAATAAGTAAATTCTCTTTATTTTAGTTTTTAAATCCACTACAAAATAGTAGCTCTCTCCTGAGACAATATATTATTCTCAATGTTGCATTCGATCACTAGAAGAAAATTAAGTTCACAGTTTGTGAGTTTTCCCTTCTTAAATAAATTTTCCCACAAATTATATTGGCGACTCCACTAAAGATTTAAATTTTCCAACAACAAGCAAGTTCAAAGTTGCCTATATCATTTATAAGGAGTTAAGTAGATTAGATGTTTGTCGATAAATTTATTCTTACACTCAAGAGAGTGAGGCTTAAGGATTAGTGCTCAGCTTCTAGTTAGGAAGTGTCCAGTTATATATATAGTGAAGAGTTGTTAGTTCTCCTTTTTTACGATTGCCAAATTATCTACTATATCAAAAATAGACAACATTTTCCCACCACAACCCTATCTAAAGATGTTGTTTCAACTATTAGGTGAATATCACAACCCTCATTATTAAGCCTATTATAATCACCCATGTCATAACCATCAAAAACAATTCTTATAACCATCATTACCACATGGACCTAGACACATCAGGTGGCTAAACAGCCTTCGCAAATCAGCACTAGCATTTGACTAGAAAAAATACATTGATGGGTAAAGCCAATATGTTGGGATATAAAATGGCGATAGATTTTCCCTTCTCTCCCTTTTTTATTCAACTTTGTAAGAACATTGTAACATGTTTGTTCATCCTATGTGAAATAAAAGTCTCTTTCTAAATGTCCTTTTGTATGGTTCAACATTAATCACTCTATGTGAAACTTCAAACTTAATCTTTATGATAAAATATTAAAGAGGAAAAATAACTAACAAAACAAAAGTTTGACCGACTTATATTATTTAATAAATTTAAGAATTAATTTTTCATTAAAAATAGTAGATTGTTCAATCCACTAACAATAAAACCTAGATCTTTCCTTTCTAATAAATAGCATAGTTAAAGAATAATAAATATACACTAAATTGGCATGCATCATTACATTGCATATGCATGAGTTCATTACATGCAATGAATAGAATACATTAATAATCTCTATTGTGTACTTAGCATATACCTCAAAATTAAAAATGTAAATAAGGTTGGTAGATGTTTGTATAACAAATTATCATTACAAACCCTCTTACTTTTAATAAATTACTAAGAACATTTTCTTGAAATAAAAAAAAATAAAAAAAAATCATTGTTGGCATCACAATTTGAAAAATAACTTGATACTTGGGTCTAGTTAGCTCAAGTTACTTTCTAACTCTCCTAATTGAGTCTATCACTTTCAATTTAGATAGCGTACTTGACTAAGAACAATAACCTTACCTAATCCTCTAGTTTAGACTAGAGGTGATCTAAGCAACCCCGTTAAAAATTCTTCTAATGAATTCAATTATGCTCCATGATAACTTCCTAGGTTAAGTCCCAAAACATAGTTAGAATCCTAACACAACGCATAAAATTAGCTACAATCATGATTTCATGCACACCAAACTTTAGACACAAAAATTTCCCCTATCAAGATCCCATTTCGCAAAATAAATAGCATAGTTACATCCAATTCATCAGAATAATTCAAACGGACCCCCATATGAGTCAAATATCAATTTGCATGCATTTGCCTCAAATGCATGTTGATAATCCCCACTTAAATAAGAAAATTTAATCAAAGAATTATATTGAATTAAATTAAAATACCTTAACTAATTAAACATATAAATTAAAAATAAAATAAAATCAAATATCTTAGTCTAATCTACTACCACCTAACTCTCTTTATCAATTTCAAAATTTTAACATTCATTACACTATCCCAATATTAAGATACTATAGCAAATATTAATTAATATTAATCCATTTATTCCATACCATAGGATAAGCAATGCTTGAAGTTAAAAATAATAAGATTTTATAAGAATTAAAGTTGTCATTTCTTTGTTTGATAGGATTCAAGTTAAAATAGAGTTAATTTTGTTCAAACATTTAGATTAAATGACTCAATTTAAAGCAAAACAAAGAAGGATTTAAGATCTTGTAGAATTTAGAGTTTCATTTTTTGATGTTTAGCAAAATCATGCTTAAACATTGTCCAAAATTCTATTTAAATCTTGTCTAAAATCGTTTAAATCTTGCTTAAATTGTGTTCAAAATTCAATTTAAATATGGTTCAAAAGTTTGCTCAAATAGTGCTTGAATTATGTTCAAATTCTGTTTAAATCTTGTTTAAATCCTATTCAAATAATCTCAAAATCATTCTTAAATCTTGCTCAATTTTATTCAAAACTATGTTCGAATTTGTATAAATTTGATTCAAATCTTGCCACCAAGGAACATCTTAAGACACTGATCTCCACAACAATTTGTGTGCATGCTTCTCACACATGTTTCCTTGATACCCCAATCTACCCAGATTCACGTGTGCATTTCACATGCATGATCTTTGACATGTAGAACTACCTTGATTTAGATGAGTGCTTCCCGCATAAATTTTAGAACATTTCACTAACACGTCATTTTGCATGCCTGTGCACATTCACATTTGTCGACACACCTATTATTTCATCCTTTGCACACAAACATATGTCTTTTAGACTAGTCGGTGCTTACAACCCCAACTAAGGCACATTTTGATGTGTTTTATGCCTCATCTATATTTAATCCAAGGATTGCACACACTCTTACAA
This sequence comes from Cymbidium sinense, assembly GCA_021442155.1. NCBI lineage: Eukaryota > Viridiplantae > Streptophyta > Magnoliopsida > Asparagales > Orchidaceae > Cymbidium > Cymbidium sinense. The sequence continues at coordinate 33,929,551 of CM038221.1, forward strand.
GAAAACATTTAGTTGTATACCCATATGGTGGTTTTGTAGTAAGAGCATGTGGTTTTGAAATTGTCTTTGGGTTGCGTTAGGAAAGCTTAAATATAAGCTAACAATGATTATTGATTTCACATGTGCAATCTTAGTTATCTGATCTTTGATTAGTAGAACCAAATTAATTTTTTATGCAAAGTTACAAGATTCATTGGCTGCTGCCACTGCTCACTACTATTAACCTAACATATTATAGTTTGTTTATACTGTATTAATGCACCCAAATACCAACTAAGTAATCAAGCCTAGTGGGCAAGCTTGAAAGTCGTTAAGTTTCTATGCATGCATTGCATATCATACATGCTAGCTTTTGCAATAGCTAACTTCATTTGATTGTCAATGACATTTGCATTCTTGGTCATTGTATTGTATTGGCATTTAAACTTGTCTAGGGTTATATGTAACACATACTATACTTGAGGCTTCTCATTTGATTAATCACTTGAATCAATAGGTTTGACTTGACTGGCATGGGTCAAGGTTCACGCTATATCTCTAAAGCATAATACTGTCAACCTATTGTTCTTAATAGATTGAACTATGCTCAAATTCACATTCTAAGTAACCTTCACAGGATTATAGGCTATCCTACCCCTAGCTCATTCTAGCACCTCTTTATGACATGATTATCATTTCAATTACATTTATATCTAATATTTTGATTAAACAACGACATGAATGTGCATTATCATCATCCATTCGTGTCTTGTTTGATCATATCTTAGCTTGACCCTCAATTGATAACTTTTCTAGTCTAGTCATGCTCTTTGACCAGACTTTTCTTGAGCGCGTCAACCTCGAAGTATGAAGGAAGCTAAATAAGCCCATAGAACATTAAGCAAATATAGATGATGAATAAACACATAATTGAGAGACTTTAAATCATACTTTTAAGAAAGCCTATATCAGTTGAAACAATGGCTAACAAAGAATAGACCCATGGTGAATGAGACTCAAGCTCTATTTGCATAAAGGAATGTGAAGGAATTTAAGCAAAATGCCACAGTTGTGGCTTGAGTACGTATCTTCAAAGTTTATTGGAGATTTCAAATCCTTGTCTCATTCCATCCACTCAAACTGGGAACATACAAACAACTCCTAAAAGTGGAAGTGAAACTGATATAATTTCAAATATTGCAGATTCGAAAGGTCAAACTTCAATTATGTAAAAATCAAGGAATCTCGTACGATTAAAAGTTCAAAGATTTGTACACAATAGAGGCAGTCACTTATCTTGGCTAGAAATTGTCTATTTCACAGGGAGTAATATCTCCCAAAGACACAAACGCTTGAAGTTCTACTAGTTGTTCTGAAAAAATCTCAAAGAAATTAAAAAGTTTTATTAAAAAATAACCATTAATTAAGATTCTACTTAGTTAAATAAAAACTATATTTAGTCAATTTAGATAAAAAATATCTTCTAAAATAATGTCTTCATTAATCAAATTTAATTGAAAAATACAACTAATTAAACAATAATAACAACAACAAGCCTTTATCCCCTTTGTGTACATGAATCCTTATTCTCCATTGTGTCTATTATGTGTCAAATTCTCATTTAATTCTAATAAACTAATGTCATTTTTTATACATCTTAATCAAGTCTTTTTAGGTCTACCTCAACCTTTCTTAACATAAGGCAAATTTAGTACATCTACTCTCATAACCAGGTCAGCGGACGGCTGATGCTTTATGTGGCAATACCATTTAAAGCAACTCTCTCCAATCCTATCTGCCACTAGAGCTACTCCATCCTTTTCCCGAACATACTCATTTCACATTTTATCTCTAAGAGTAAAGTCGCTCATCCACCTGAGTCATCTCTGCAACACTTAGGCAAATGCTTCTCTTTTACTGGCCAACATTTTGCACCATAAAGCGGTACTTTTCTATCACACAACAGGCCAGATGCACTCCTCCAAAGCTATAATTATAACATTGATAATTTTAGTATCAACAACAATCTTTAAAGCTATAATTATATCTTCAATCATATTAATATTTATAACATTATCGTTCAAAATTTTATCTATAATTGCACATACATCATTTCTAATTTGACTCCTACCTGAATATCAATATTTAAAACCTAAACTATCAATCTCCTTAGTCTTCTCCCCAACTCATTTAACTTTTTAAATATATAAAATATTTATCTTCCTATGAACCATAATATCTATTAATTCCATTAATTTACTTGTAAGAGTATCTATATTCCAAATTCCTAACATAATTATAGTTTCATAGACTTTTTTGTTTGCCCACATTCGTCCATAATGTGAGAACTCTTACTTGTTTAAATCTATACACGATCACCGATGCAGGTCCTTGCACACTTTTCCTCTTGGGACATATAGTGCATTGCTTCCAGAGAATGAACTAGCATTAACACAATGTTTTAAAAGATTCATGTCATGATTATTTCGACAAATTTTGCACTTGTTATCAACTGTCTATCCCAACCATCCACTTTTCACATCCGGGACTTGGGAAAAAGTTTATTAAAATCATAAATGCTACTGAAGTTATAATTTTTAATAAATTAATATTATTATTAAAATTAAATTACATCTCTCCATCAATTAATATACATTATTATCAATATTCAAAATATACCACAATTTATAACAAAATATAAAAGCTCTCCTTCGTTCCAACCAAAACCACCGAAGCCCTCTCCTTCCTCACATTGGCTATGACCAAGATAACGAAGATCGACGAGGCGAGAGAAGCGACATTGACGGGACCACCGGCGTGCAAAGAAGCATAAATTGGAAATAACTCTCCGCCTGCTGATCGGATTTACAAAATCCGGTATCAAAAGTAAAATGGAGAAGAAACGAAGATTTTGTAGGATTTGAACTTCACATTTTTGTTGTTCAGCGGGATTTAGGTTAGATCCTGCTTAAATCCTGATCAAATCTTGCTACCAAATAGCCCCCTGACACAATCCAAATCCCCAACAACATCGAACTACTTAAACTCCCTCCAATTTCATAATCATTCCTAACAACATGCAAAAGATATATCCCAATGCAAGTGAAGGAAGCGATTGCTAGATATGCAAGATAAATCAATGAAGATGCAAAGGATATTAGATACAAGTACCTTTTCCTTGGCGAATCTAACCCCATGCCTCGCGAGCTCAATGTTCCTCCAACACAGTGAAGGAATGGAAGAAGTCATTTTAGATTTTGATCCCGTGGCGCGTGCGTGCGTAATGCGATAGTGTGAATTCGAGCGGGTTTAGTTGAAAAATAGGGAGTTACATACATAAGCACTCAAAACATTCTTATTTATTTTAATATCTAAAATTTTAATATTACATACATGCCATCTAAAATCGCTAATATATCAAATCTACCACCCAATCCCCTCCTTCCAAGTAATCCAAAGTAATCACTTATCTGCTTATTTATACCAGTCGTTGACAATCATCAAGATGTCAAGGTTTTCGATAATCAGCATTTGAAACAAAATTATATGTGCACTGCGTCGTCTTCGTCCCCTCTTTCGCTCCAGCGATTTGGCCCACAGGTGCCACTCTATTACTCCATAAGATTGATTTATCAATTTGATTAGAAGGAATGCCTACTTACAACGGCTCTCATTTTTGTTTCAATTCCTTTATTTAAGGTTTTGAGGTAATTAAAATAGTGTGATCTTCATTTGCATTCAATTGTTAAGTTTGTGTAGTTTAAGCATTTTATTTTGATGTTATATTTTCAAATCTAAACTCATCCATATAAGTGCTAGCCTTGTGCTCTAGTTATGTAACTGATTTTATAAGTTTTGTTCTTCATATAACATTCTTAAGATCTTGAAATTTAGTTATTTGGATTATTAGGTTTATGCATGCATATTGGCTTGAGATGTGTGATTTGTTCTATGAGTAGAGTTTATGTTTGAAAGGTAACGTTGTGGCATTTGCTAAATACAGTTGAAGCCGATAATGACCAGAATGACCATGATAGAGCAAAGGAGATGATAGACGCAAGCCAATATTAGAACAACGGTCCTCCCTCATTGCTAACAAATGGAAGATTTAGCAGTGTTAATGCTCCATAGTAGGATTTAACGAAGGGGGCAGTTGGGTGGTATTCATGTTATATTTGAAGGTTCAAAGTGTTCAGTAAATAAATATAAAGTTTAAGGTGTTAAATATGTAACTTAAGATGTTTTGAATGTTATGTATGCAAATTCTCCTAAAATAACATAAAGACTAAAATAATCATTTTTCTTTTAGTAATAATGTCACTAGAGTAGCTAAGTGAGCACTTTCTATTTTATCATATTTCAATCTCTCTAACTCTTGTACACATTGAGCAATGAGCTCATTAAGAGTCCATTTTTTCTTTTAAGTATTATAACTTATCTTAAAAGGATTAAATTGTGTAGGAAGAGAGATCAAAACTAAGTGCATAAGAATATCATCAGATATCTCTAATTTTAGTACTCTTAGTCTAGTAACAAAACTAGACATTTTTGTTTCACAAATTAATGAAATATTGCATGCAAGCAGTTTTGATACAAAGCAAAAATTAATGAGTGAGAATTCATATATGTTATGACACAAGCGTTTAGAACATATTTCTAAACATATAATTGAAAGACTTGTGTTAGAAAGAATTTTTGATTATCTTGATGTAGATGATAAACTATGTATATAATGTATCAAGGGAAAACAAACAAATATCAAGAAAGTTGGTGCTAATAGGAATTTAAACGTCTTGGAATTAATTCATATTGATATATGTAGTACATTATCTACAATTACATGGAATGGCCAACAGTATTTCATTGCTTTCATAGACGATTATTCTCGTTATGGATACTTATACTTGATTTAAGAGAAGCCACAATCACTAGGTGTATTCAAAATTTTTAAGGTTGAAGTTAAAAATCAACTTGAAAAGAAAATAAAAGCTGTCAAATTTGACTATTGTGGTGAATACTATGACATATATGATGGATCAGGTGAACAACATCCAAGCCCCTTTGCCAAATATTTAACAGAATGTGGCATCGTTCCTTAGTACACCATGCTAGGGACTCCAAGTCAAAATGGTGTAGCTGAGAGATGAAATCGGACCATTATGGATTTGGTTAGAAGTATGATAAATCATTCTTCTTTACCATAATCACTTAAGGGAGAAGCCTTAAAGACTGCAATTTACGTCTTTAATAGAGTTTCAAGCAAAGTAGTAGCTAAAATCCTATATGAATTAATTGAGGGATAGATCTTTAGGTGTTTAATAACTTAAAAGAAATTAAAGAAATTATGGTTAATCCACGTGTGTAAGAAAATCATAAGAGTACTTAATTAAATTCCTTAATTTAATTAACCATTAATTATGACCTAATTGTATTAAGCTCTTTCATTTCTTAGGACCATTGCTAATTTACTTTTCAATTCAATTGCATATCATGTTGGCTCACAAATTTTGGATAATTATGTGAAGGTGATTAAGAAAGGGTTAATTAATGAATTTAATGCATATTATAACTTAATTAATCCATAAAATCAACTTAATCACTTTTCCTTAAACACACTAAGATTATCAACATGGGAATGGAATAAAACGACAAACATGTTTCTCTTCTTTAATTTCAATTAAAATCCAAAATCAAAATTAATAAGAAGCTTTAGTTTACTTTAAAGATTTTATTTAATATGATTATCCTAAAGAATTAATTTGATTGAATGAATCACATGTTTGTATTTGATTATTCCTCTCCAATCATGTTAAATATTGTATGTCATTTAATTTCATGCATCCATGTCTTTTTTTTTTAAGTTAAGTAAATTAAATGAAGTCTCTTTTATATAAAGCTTACATGTGTTGATTTAATTTAATATATGTGTGGCTATTATCACTATTAAATCCAAATGTATTTTTCAAAAGCTTATAAATGAATGATGACATGTGTAGTAATGATAGTTATAAATACATAAAAAATGTATATGCTTATAGTTTAAAGTGTATGAAGTCTATTTCCTTTATTCACATGTTGATTTACATAAGTTTGAATGGTAATGGGTATATAGTCTGGACTTCCCGGGAATATAAGGCTTTAAATATCCCCAAAGAGGTCATTTGATTACCTCACTTTCTTGGTTTAACGGCATGTGCCCATTTGATTTCTTTCTTATGTATTTTAACATTAAAATTTAAATAGAGCTTTAATTTATATACATAAATAATTCAATTAAATAAAATACAAGTTTTGCATGATTTTAATTCTCTTAGTTATTTATAAATTCATACGTATCTAAATAAACAAGTATATAGTCTGGAAATCCCGGGAATATGACGCTTTAAGTAGCCCAAAAGAGGTCATTTGATTATCTCACTTTCCTGATTTAACAATGGCATGTACTTATTTATGTTTTCATATATGTGTGTGTACATGTGATTAAAGAATGAGAATCCCAATTTTAAATTAAAAATGCAAGCATCCATAATTGTTCAAGTGATTGAATCATTTAATCATGTAATTTAGAGTTTTCTTTCTATGTTCATGTATGCAAATTTACATAGATTTGGATGTTAATAGGTAAATAGTTTGAACATCTTGGGAACATGAGATTTTAAGTATCCATAAATAGGTCATTTGATTACCTTACTTCCTTGGTTTAATAATGGCTCATACCTGTTTAATTTCATTCTTATGTAATTTTGTATAAGAATTTTGATAGAGCTTTAAATTTACACATATTAAATAATTCAATCAATAAAAGTATAAAATTCAAACATGCATATACATTCATCATATAAGTGTGCTAAAATATATTGCATGTATAGATATGCTTAGAATTGAATCATATGTGTGTTACATGTGATGGAAAGGAATAATTTAATATGTGTCATGTGATAGTAATTCAATCAAATTAATCTTAAGATGTATTTCATGTTAAATAGAATTATTTAAAGTGAATTTAAACTTAGGATTAATTAAAATATTCAATAAGTCATTCACTAAACATGCTTTAGAATGTGACTTAAGTTAGAGATGAAAGAGGGCAATCCTCTTTTTCTCTTTATAACACTTAGATGCTAAGTGTAAATCACATGAAATAAAAGAAAACACAAATTAAAATCCTCAAATAAACTAAACAACTTAAAGTGAAAGCAACCCTTTAAGTTAAATTAAATTCTTTTAAACTTAGAAAAATATAACTTTAATGCTTAGTAAGACTTTCCACACGAGCCTTAACACACACATTAGAATTAATTCACCACTTCTAGTCCTAAGTTAGGACGGTGTATGATATGATGTATATTTTATTTTGTGATATATTATTTTAGACTAAATGTTAGGGTGTATAGTTCGTAAACTAGATGGTAGGCTGATATTAGCCTAATCATATTTTATGCAGAGGATTGTTCTTAAGGGGTGCTTAGAAATAAATACAAATACTCTCTTTGCAGGTTGCTTAAAACCCTAAGCATAATCCAAGTTATGACAAGTGGGCTTGGTTACCTATGTGTAGAGTACTAAGTACAAATTATAAATATAACTGCTTGAGTTATATGTGTGTTTAACTAACCTCTATTTTATAGGTGTAGTTAGATTTACTTTTTTTATTTTAATATAATTTTATGTTATGAATTAGGATTAGTGTTATGGGGATTAGGATGAGCGCTAAAATATTTTATCTTGGGAGGCCATGTGATGCCTTTGAAGCAAGCACACCCAAACTAAAGAATGGAGCAAATCAAATCAAATGAAAGAATGAAGATAAGGAGAAAGAAGACCCCATAACATTTAATAAAATTGTAATTATTCTTTCATATAGGGTTGTACAAGGGTGGAGCTCGGCTACCCATGCTTTTCTTCTCGGGTTGTACAACACCGGTCCTTTTGTCTATTATTCATTTGCACTAGTTTTACAAATTTATTTAATGTGTGTTTATTCTGAGCATTAGAAATGGCATACTTTTCATAGTTTCTTATGATTGATGCTTTAATGTGTGGCCTAGATGCGATTAAGCTCTTAGGATAAAATAATTAAATTTTTAACAACTCACCTCATCATAAAGCCTGCCTCCACCACATATAATAATGCATATTATTTCTTCCTTGAAATTAAGCGATCTCCATCCTTGCACAATATGGGAATCTTGACCTATGAGGCATTCTTTGTGGTGGAGAATAACCTATTCTCATTGATTTAGCCAACAACTGTATTTCATCATGCATATAGACATCAAAATCCTAAAGCTTTTGTCTAAATGAAGTGTTAAAAATTAAATAAAATTTGAAAAGATTTTGCATTAGATTAAGTCATTATTCATACCACTCATGCTCTAGTCTTTTAGGGAGTGGGTTTAGGACTTAGTCTCTTTTCTAAATAAATAATAGCCCAACTATCTTACAATTTCATATGATCGGACCACACGATTTTAAAATCGTAGGAGGAGTTAGTTGGCAGCCACTCTAGACGATTGTAAGCCTAGCAATCTGGTGGTTTATCCACTCTTCTGGAGGTAAAACTTATGCCCATTTTTCTTAGATTTAGGTCATGCCTTGGCATGGTGCTAAAACTCCCTAGATTTAATATCCGAGGTAGTTGTTTTCTCCATGCTACAAGCATAAATTCACACCTTATTGGCATTTTAACAACTTTGTATTGGATTATAAGGTTTAGCAATCTAATAAAATTTTAACTCAAAACATATAATTTTCTTCAATTTCAAAATTATAAAGCCCAACCATAGGATAAATTGGAATGCTCAGTAGGCTTTCTAGTTTCATGAGCAATCTCTACTCATCTCTTTTGGCTTCCAAAATGAGTCTCTTTATTTGACCTATCCCAATTGATTTTCCATATATAGTCAATCATTTGATAGCCTAACTTGGAAATCTTTGGAGACCCTAATTGTCTACTTTAATCGAGAGTATTCCTAAGGAATTCACCTTCCTTAAGATGTAATTAACTATGGAGGCTTGCCTCCATAGGGAACTTTAGAACCTAATTTAATATAAATCTTGTTTTATTCATCCATGTAAAGTAGGGGAAAAATCTCTAGTATATTCGAAGAATCATCATGCCTTAGGAGTCCTTATTAGGTGATTAGGAGTCTGTATAAATCTTGTTTTATTCATCCATGTAAAGTAGGGGAAAAATCTCTAGTATATTCGAAGAATCATCATGCCTTAGGAGTCCTTATTAGTCCTATAATCGAGTATTCTAAAAAATTCACCTTCCTTAAGATATAATTAACTATGGAGGCTTGCCTCCATAGGGAACTTTAGAACCTAATTTAATATAAATCTTGTTTTATTCATCCATGTAAAGTAGGGGAAAAATCTCTAGTATATTCGAAGAATCATCATGCCTTAGGAGTCCTTATTAGGTGATTAGGTTCATTGAATGGTTGTCTCTTTTTTTTAAGATTGTACGTCATACGTCAATGTCGTACTAGATCACATCAATAAGTACCCCCAACGATCTACATGGTGTCCCCTCCACACACACACACACACATCCAAAAATAAACACCACAAATTTTTTTGGAGACTCCGCTGGGGACTGTTCCTCTCTCCATCTTTAGTATATAATTATTATCTCCAAGCATCGATAGTGGACTTATATTTTATATAAGCCCAAGACTATCTTTCTTTCCATTGGCACTTAACTTATTTCATCCTTAAGCAAAGCTAGCCAACATCCTTTAGGTTTTAGGGCCTCACTCCATGTAGGTAAAAAATAAATTGACCAGTAAGAGGAGATGAATAAACTTAGAACCTCTTTACCACTAGCATGGTGAGGCAAGGTTCATCCCATATTTAAAAAAGTTTTAAAAAAATAAATAAAGTCTTTTGCAAACATTTTAAAAGCACTTCTCTAAATAAAATCATTTTTTGAAATGCACTTCAAATAACATAAAGTTTACAAAATATAAAATTTTCAAACCTCTTTTCAAATAATAAGACAATCAACCTCATTTTAACATACTTAAACTTGTTAAATGAGGATCCTTTTCAAAATCAAATATGCTTTGTCAAACTCTTTTCATATTTTTCAAAAGCACATTTTCAAAATAGAATCAATCAACTCCATTTAACCACCTGCACTTAATATACCTAAATTTGTTAAGTGGAGTTCTATTTTCAAAATCAAAACAAATTGAAAATCAATAAATCTTTGAATCTCACTTAACATACACAAATTTGTTAAGTGAGAGTTCTCTCTTTTCAAAAGCAATATCACACACAAAATCAAAACATATTTGAACTCCATTTGACATACCCAAATTTGTCAAATGAGAGTTCATTTTTTCAAAATTAAAACAAATTAAATTCTATTTAACATACTTACATTTGTTAAATAGAATTTCCCTTTTCAAAATCATACAATATCAAAATATATTTGAACTCTATTTGACATACCCAAATTTGTCAAATGAGAGTTCCTTTTTTTTCAGAATTAAAATAAATTGAATTCTATTTAACATACTTATATTTGTTAAATAGAATTCCCCTTTTCAAAATTATAAAACATCAAAATATATTTGAACTCCATTTGACATACCCAAATTTGTCAAATGAGAGTTCCATCTTTCAAAACCAAAATAAATTGAATTCTTTTAACATACGTACATTTGTTAATAAGTAGAAGTCTCTTTTTCCAAAATCATAAAAATCAAAACACATTTGAATTCCATTTGATATACCCAAATTTATTAAATGAGAATTTCACCATCAAACAACACATAAAAATAAATTAAACTCTATTTAACATACCAACATGTGTTAAATAAAAGTTTTCCTTTTCAAATCAAAACAAAATAAAAATACCAAACACACTTGGCCTCTACTTAACATACCCAAATTTTTAAGTAAGGGTTTCATTTTCAAATCAAAACAAAATATCAAGCACATTTGAGTCTTACTTAGTATACCTAAATTTGTTAAGTAAGGACCACATTTTCAAATCAAATCAGATCAAACACATGACAAACATCATCGTAAACAATAATATTTTCACAAAAGTATTAATGATCACACTTCAAGATATTGGTACAACACAAGGAATATGTATTAATTACCTTCCTTTGAATCGGAAGAATATTATCGACAAACATTGCAGGTGACAATTATGGCCAAACTATAGTGATAATCCGCTAGGCCATCATCTCAAAATAGGTGCTCTATATTATTGTCTAGGTCATCCAGAGTTAGCATCAACTTTTTTTTGATGGTATAAGCCCAGCTTAGACTACTTGTCACCTTAATATCTTCATTTGATATTTTGTGTGAATTATACTTAGAGATAGATGATATTGAGTTTGATTGACACCTTTGAGCATATCTTTTGACCATCTTAAAGACCTTTCTCCTATCACTTTAGGTTATGAGATGCACTCATAATATATACCAACCATAAAGAGCTTAGTTCTGTTCTCAAAGTATTCTCTAGGCATGATTGTTTTATTATATGTATCTAGGAAGTTAAAAAAGACCAATAAAGTATAGTCATCTGATATAGAGAGTTAAAATAGACTGGATGTAGGAGCAAGCTTAGCCTACAAGTACTTAAGAGAATTTTTATATCTTCTTGCAACTATTTATTATACTTTATTTTATGCTTGAATTAAACATATTTTTTTAGATGGAATGAGAATTAATAAAGATAGACATGGCTTAATAATATTAAAATTTACAAGTGAGGTTACAATAATTACTACCTTTAAATCTTTTTGTGATTAATTTAACTAATAGCAATCCTAAACTTAAACTCAAAATAACACAACTGTTCTTAGTGCCCAATAAAACTCATATTATGCTCTAAGTTATCAATTTCTGCTCGTCAAGATTAATAATTTGATAGTCCCATATATCACTTATCGAATGATGGCAATGTGAGTGACATCTATCATATATATATATATATATATATATATATATATATATATATATATATATATATATATATATATATATATATATATATATATTAATTTTACCTAATATAAAATATAAGTCTTTTAAAAAAATGCAAATTCAAAATATTAAAATGCATTTGGTAAAATATCTAATATATTCATTAATATTTTAGTTAGAATAGAGTTCAAATTTTCAAATATACATTAAAATATGTAAAATATATAAATAAATAATATTTTATTAATTTAAAATAAATTTAAAACTTTTATGAAAATTGCATCTGCAATGCGGATCTGATCGGTTTAACTAATCATGTAGGTATTTGTTTTTTTTTTTTTTGGACATTTGACCGAATTTAATCGTAAACTCACACACACAACGCATGTGCAAGGACTTCAACCTAAAACCTCTTAGTTGAAAGCCAAAGCTATCAACCACTAGGCTAAGGTGTCTTGCACTTAGGTATTTGTTTTACACAGCTAAATAATTCAAAATGTTTTTTTCATATATATAAACATATAAAAAATATTCTTTGTGAGTATATATAGTTAAATTTGTGCATGATATTTTAGGTTTGATATGACACTTAAAATACTACTAGTAAGAATCTTGATGCTAAAAGCGTCAGTTGGCGGTCGAGATCAAGTACTTAAAATATCCTTGGAAACTTTGGGATATTAGTTAAATCCTTTAATAGCTCTCAAACATGGAGTGTTTATAGTCAAATCGAGCGTCTCGATGAGCCGGATCTAATGAGCCCAAGATCTCATAATTCTGACTTCATTTGAGCATTCAAATACTTAAAATACATCAAATGATCAAAGGAATCATTTTGAGCCGTCCGATGGAGAGGAGTGGTTCGGATTTTCCATTTAACGCCACTCCTCCAATCTATAAATAGCCCATCATTCTTCATATGAGAGAAGGTCAAGCAAGAGAGAGGATAGAGCTCTAAAGCTTGAAAATCCTCCACGCATAATTGTGCCACAACTTCGGCCGATTCACGTTGGTTACCACCCGCCGTAGGCCGCCGTTAGCACGCGATACTCATCGTCGTTTAATCGATCTCCATCATGTGACCTTAATCATCGATGGCGTTTCGTTGTTGCCATTATCTACTACCATTAGTAAGCATTACAACTGAGCGTATATGTTGTTGTTATTCTCGATTTTGGGATTCGCCCTTCTCATATACAATTATGTAATCCCGTTATCGGAAAACTTGTACTCAAAACAAATATATACTAGCAAGGCTTCATGATTTTTTCCTCTTTTCGAGGTTTTTTATGTAAAAATTTTGGAAGTTTTCTTGTTCACTCTTTAAATATATGTGTGCTAGATTTCACAAACAAGGCTAAGGCGTAAACTTTCACTCCGCTTCGGTTTTCTAGCATTTCTTGTACAAGCGAGCATGGTGCATAGCGCCCGTAATTGGCGAATGAGTCCATAATTAAAATCTTGCGCAGTATCCACATCGTCTGCTCCTGCCTCTTCGTGATCATAATCTTGTGTTCCCATGAAGATCTATTCTCTCAAAATATATGATTGCTGGACCCGCAAATTTCATTGAAGAATGTGTTATTTTCAAGTATTTGATGTATATATTTTTGGATGATTGAAATAATGTCATCCAAAAATAGGGGGGCAACTGATATGACACTTAAAATACTACTAATCGAAGCACAAATCTTGATGCTAAAAGCAAGCTGATCCGAAGTTGAAACTGGTCGAGATCAAGCACTTAAAATATCCTTGGAAACTTTGGGATATCAGTTAAATCCCTAAATATCTCTCAAACATGGAGTGTTTATAGTCAAATCGAGCGTCTCGACGAGCCGGATCTAACGAGCCCAAGATCTCATAATTCTGACTTCATTTGAGCATTTAAATACCCAAAATACATCATATGTTCAAAGGAATCATTTTGAGCCGTCCGATGGAGAGGAGTAGTTCGGATTTTGTATGTGTTTACAGAGACGTCACTCCTCTAATCTATAAATAGCCCTTCATTTCTCATATGAAGGGAGGCCAAGCAAGAGAGAGGAGAGAGCTCTAAAAGGCATAATCGTGCCACCACTCGACGGTCGCCGACCACCCCCGTTGGTTACCAACCCACTCACCGGCGCATACCGCTAATCCTTGCCGTCAATCTCTCGTCGCCCGGTCGTCACCGCCACTACCACCGGCCCCGTGCGGCCGTCGCCATATGTTGTCATCATCGCCACCGACCGTCTGGTCACCGCCGCCGACCATCGTCGGTCCTTCGCCGCCGACGGCCATCTTCGCCGGTCACCATCGGCGTCCCTTCATCGGACCCGCATTCACCATTACTATATGGTTGTTGTTGTCTGATTTTGGAATTCTCACTGTCAGCCCTTCTTATATACAATTTTGTAATCCCGTATCGGGAAAACTTGTACTCCAAAATAAATACATAGTGGAAGATTTCTACTGGGCTAGGCCCCGTGGTTTTTCCCTCTTTTTGAGATTTTCTATGTAAAAATTCTGGAGTTTTCTTATTCACTCTTTAAATATATGTGTGTGCTGAATTTCACAAACAAGGCTAAGGCGCGTAAACTTTCACTCTACCGCAACTGGTTTTCTAGCACGCAACATGGTTAGTGATAGAAAATTTTGATTTTTAATGGAGAGATCTAAAGTTTAAATTTTGTACATATATTATATATAAAATTATCATTAAATTAATTTAAATATCTCATATATATATATATATATATATAGGGCAGAACTAATCTTAATTTTCAAGAGAGTCAAATTTATATTTTAGGATAAAAATAAAAAGTAAGAGAAATTTTTAGAATGGGCAAATGATTAATTTGATATCTTGAGAGGACGATTGCCCCCTCAACTATGAGGTTAATCCACCTTTATATATATATATATATATATATCTATATATCTAGAGCTTGGCCAGGGGCACTGCGGCCCGTCTGTGAACCTATTTCCAAACTCCAGCTCTTCTCCCGTCTCCTCACCCTCCTCCTTTAAGCTTTCCCCGTGCGGCTCCACTCTCTGCCCTCAAGTCCGGTCTTCTCGCTCCAACCTCTTCACAATGCCCTTATCTACATCGCTGGCCGTCTTTTCGCACCGTCGACTCTTTCTCTCAGCGGCTCCCACGACCTCTGGAACATACTCCTAGCCCTCCGGTGTCCACGCCGATCTCTACCTTGATGATACTTTGCTGTTCAGCGGCGACCACAAAGGACCACTCTTTCCTCCTCTCCGCCCATTCGTTCTCTGCATTTTTTTTTTTCTATTCTGCTTCTCTGAATCCCGTGAGGCCTGATTCGTGAAGGAGTTTGAGAGGTAAACTGAAGATTGCTATGCCATTGCCGGTTCCGCCTTTTGTTACACCGAATTTGCCGTCGAGCTACCCGTCGTCGCCGCCGGTGAAAGTTTCAGCTATCTAAGGGTTACATTCGGTGAGTTATAATGGTTCCTTGTGCTCCTCTTTTTTTTTTCTTCCTGTTTTCATTTCAAATTTTGATATATATAGTTTTCATTTTCTATTTTTCTTCCTCCCCACGATTTTAGGTAAACCGTAAATGCCCTGTTTTGAAGATCCTATTTTGATTATTTCTGATTAATTTTAAATGCCTATAAAGTATAAAATGAACATCTATTTGGTTGGACATTATATCATTGCATCGTTATATGCCCTAAGATGCACATCAAAGCCTATTGACGCATAATTATGTTGCAATTTTGATACTTCCTTCTTGCTTATCAGTGTGTATATTCTTGTATTATGATTTTAAATCTCATGTTTGTAGAATTAGAGGCATTCATCATCTACAGAAAGCAAGACCTATTAGAATACTTCAAGATGTCATGATTGTGTTATTAGTCTTGTATTCTTCTCAGCAGGTAGAAGAATAAGTCTCACCTGACTCAATTAATCACTTGATCGATGTTGAGTCTTGCTTTCTCATCTATGTCAAGGTTGATATCTTTTTCTGGGTTTTGTGAGTCTATTATCAGCATTTTCCTCTAATTGCTTAAGGAATTGTATGTTTCCTGGTCGATGTGGTTTGAATGGAATTGGTTTCACGATCAAATTTGAACCGATTGAAATGGTGTCGGTAGCAGTTTTAAAACAATGGTTAAGGCAGCTAATCTTGAACATGAATATCAACTTTTAAGTCTGAACTTCGAATATGAGATGTAACTTCAATCTTTGGTCGCATATTTTTGGCTATCAATGGGTGGTAAGAAAAATGATCTATTAATGATGTGATGTTACGATATAAGTTTCATCATGTATCACTTTATTATTCTTGTCCTTTTAGACAATTCACTTAATTGCTTTACTATTTAGTTTTAGGATCTCTTTATATGCCCTTTTGTCCAAAATTCATATAACACCTTATTGTTGTTAGTATAGGTTGAGGATCTTCAATGAATAGGGTGTAAATGAGCTTGAGCGAGTTGAACCCTTGTTCGTGAAAATTGTTTTATTCTTTCCTTTGAATGCAATTCTATTTTAATCATTACTTATATCTTTATGTTTTATGATTTTAGAAACGAACATTCGAAATATTTCTCGTGAACGGTCTTCACAATTAATTAAAGTATGTGAATATTTTTTATTTAATAAAGCCGAAAGTGTCTTTTTTGAAAATTTATTGATTTATTCTTTCTAATAAAACGTGTGTCTTTATTAAAAATACTTATCGATTTATTTTTTTAAGTCTGGTACATTTTGTTTATTTTTTAAAAAGGCGAAGTGTGCCTTTATTTTTTTTTGAAATATGTTAGCGTATGTCATTTTTTATCGTATTAATCTTTAAGACTTTTTCAGTAATCTGTTTTAATTAGATATGTTCAAAATTTATGTTATCAAGATTTGATTTCTTTATTTTGTTATATGAGATCTTTGATTTTAATTTTATATAAAAGTAAATTATTCATTATTTTATTATGTCCTCTCTGAAAAAAAATTTATATATATATATATATATATATATCAAAATTAAGCATTAACAACAAGAAACGAACGTAACATACGTAAATAATAAATTTAACAAAAACTGCTTGCCAAACTTTCCTTACATTCCTCCAACAAAATTCAACAAAAAAAAATACACTAATAAGTAATAACCTCATGCAAAAAGAGAAGAAAGGATAGTAATATAGACTGTGATTCAAATAAATTGGCCCTTTCTCTCTCTCTCTCTCTCTCTCTCTAACAAAGAAGTAGGACAGATAATACCAAAATCAAAGCAGCGAGAAGAACACCAGAAAATATTGCCGCCACTGGTGACGAAGGTGACTGGTTACGGCTGTACTCTGGGAACCAGGGTACATTCTATCAGGAGGAGGCGGCGTAGATTGGGTCGCGTATGGAACTGTAGGCGGCGAAGGGTAAGTACGGATTAGTCGGCTGGTAGTACGGTGTGTTCTCATCAGCTGGTGTATATGACACGCAGTCGGCGTGTATGTCGGCGGTGGAGGTGGAGTGCAGGGGATCAATAGGCACTCTGTGGGAAGGTCATCGGCTAGTGCCGGCGGCGAAGAGATTACAGCGAGGAAGAATAGGAGAAGAGAAGAGAAAGCCATTGAAGAAAAAATCAGATTGAGAGAGATTTGGCTGCAAGGGTAGGGGTTTAGAAGTTTAGGATTTCGTTTGATTTTTGCTTGTTAGGGAACTTAAAAAATCGCGACTTTATTTCGTATACAGAAATTACAGCAAAAAAAAAAGGAATTTAAACATAAATAGAAAGATGCGAAATTAAATTATTTCTGTGAATTCCTAAAAGAAACTTTTGTTTTTAATTTAGAAGATGAGATCATTCAGATGTTAACAGTTTAAAATTTAGGCATATTAGTAGGTTTAAGAAAACCGTGATTTAATATATTTTGACTTTATTAGGAATAAATTAATTAAAAATTTTTAAAAATAAACAAATTTTGGGCATAAAATTAAATCAACTCCCTCATTTGATTGATGATAAAATTTGTGAGAAAGTTTTATATTTTTAAAAAATTTAAGTTCATATTTCGCAAAATGAACAATGAGATTACAAAATAACACCTTGTTAATGAAGCTTAACTTCTCACTGGAGAAATCATAGAGGAGTTCTAATCAGAAAGTATTTAGAGATGGAAGAGTAGAGATCCCCACTTGGAGGATTGGAGGAGCTCCTAGGAGGAAGAACTTCAAGACTCTGATGAGCTGACAGTGTAGGAAGAGCCATAGGGATGGGCTCTGGAGTTCACAGATGCAGCATAGAGGGATTTATGCCAACTAGCTCAAAGGGATTCAACATGGGTTTGCTAGCAAATAGAGCCAATTAAAGAGCAAGGATGACTGCAATAAGGGAACCAAACAAGTCCTGGAGGAGAACCTAAAGAATTCATCACAAGCACTTAAGATCTTATGTGAGGATCTTGCAATATTGAAATTAACTCATGAAACATCTTTTATTAGAAAACATAAAGAGCTTTTGGAACAAATTTCTGATGTTATTTTATACTGTGATTCAAATAAAATATCCCTCAATTCAACAACAAAGTAGAACGGATAATGCCAGAATAAAAAAAAACAGTTAGCGGAACGGCAGTATATTTCGCCGCCAGTGGAGTCGGCGACGACGATGCGTGGTTACGGCTGTACTCGGGCACCGTAAGATCAGGAGGCGGCAGCGCAGCTTGGGCCCGCGTCTGAGATGCAGCGAAGGGTAATAGCTCAGTCGGCGGCGGGTAATGCACGTTCTCGCGTGCATACGACATGTAGTCCGGCGGCGGAGGTGGACTGCAGGGGATTAATAGGCAGTCTGTCGGAAAGTCATCGGCTAGTACCATGGCGAAGTGATTACAGCGAGGAAGAATAGAAGAAAGGAGGAAGCCATGGAAGAGAAATAGAGAGAGGTTTGGCTGGGAGGGTCGGGGTTTGGGCTTTTAGTAGTTTGAGGATTTATTTGATTTTCGCATTTTGTATGCAAAAAAAGAAATTTAAAAAAAAATTTAATGCTTAATCCGCTAATTAAGATTTTAAACATGATTATTTTAAAAATTTACAACTTTGTTTATTTTTTGTAGTTGATAGAAATAATTTAATTTTGTACATTTACATCTATGTTTAATTTCCTTTTTTGCGTACTAAAAGCGAAAATCAAACAAATCCTCAAACTACTAAAAGTTCAAACCCACCCTCCAAACCTCTCTCTATCTCTCTTCAATGGCTTCCTCCTTTCTTCTTCTATTCTTCCTCGCTGTAATCACTTCGCCGCCGGTACTAGCCGATGACTTTACGACACACTGCCTATTAATCTCATGCAATCCATCTCTAACGTCGGACTACATGTCGTATGCACCGCCTGCGGAGAACGTGTCGTACTACCCGTCGCCGACTGATAAGATGTTTGGAGGAAGGTTATCATCATACAAGGAGTTGAATATTGAATATTAATGGTGAAACAATCAAGAAATATATTTATCATCATAAAAATAACTATTAAGATTTATTTATTTTTTTAATGAGAGTTGACCAAAGTTTTATTCAAAGAATTAAGTATGGGATATCCTCTCCTCTCTTTATCTTTTAGTAAGATTCAAATGAAAAGAAAGGGCTTTGGATGCATTATTATCAAGGATTCCTTTAGTAGAAAAAAAATGACAATCAATTATGCTAAATCATAAGGATTAGAAGGTTTCTTTCATATCATAAACTTATGTGATAATGTATATTTTAGTGCTTATAGTGAAATATTATAAGGAGCTGTTTGTATATAATGAAAGATGAAACTTGATGTCTTTCTTCTATTATAGTTGTTTATTGAGTTCTCTATTAATATAATTTGTAACTTTATTTATGCTATTAATTTTTTCAAATAATACTATATTTTCTCTATTAGTGTTATTTTTATGATATAATATATAACCCATCATCACAACATGAAAGAAGGGAAGTAACATCATTTTGTGTTTTAAATATCGGATAATTAAGGTTGGAACATAAGAAACGACATATCAAAATCTATGATGAATGATATATAATTAAATCATAACATAAATTTAGTCTTTAAATCATTAGAGGGAATGTGCGCACTTAGCCAAACTAAATCATATAATAAAATAATATTAAAAAGAAAAAGAAAAATGAATGACATTATAAAAGATATTCAAGATGAAGACTTGAACAATAAGATGTCACCGTTGGGTATATCTATAATTTAAAAAAGATCATAATTATTATAGTATCACAACTATAATTGATAATTACACTATCAATTATAAGGTTAGAAAAAATATATATACTTCACAAAATATACAAAACTATTTTATAGTTCAAGAGAATAAGTGAGCCAATTTATGCCTGTCTTCTTTCTCAATTGTTATTTTATTCTAAAAACTGTATCACCCTTCTGCTTTTGGATTTGGGATTTTCAATATATATATATATATATATATATATATATATATATATATATATATATATATATATATATATATATATATATATATATATAATATTTTCTGTTATATTATTATTTATTTCTCCTGAAGTTATTTATTCATAAATAGTTTTTAATAATGTTTTTAAAAAATTTCTGTATTTCTTTCTCATGCAGGATATGGAGCTATTTAATAAAATATCCAGATGGGAGACGTACCTTCACTGGCTGGAGACCTCGCATATTTGAGAGAAATCCTCAAGGTGGATGGTCAAGTTCCAATTAATACATACATATATATTAGGGTATATATAGAGAGAGAGAGAGAGAGAGAGAGAGAGAGAGATTGCATATAGTAATTTCATAATTTAGAGTATTTATTTTCATGCTGTCTAATTTTTAGATGAATAACCGTACGGCTCAGTAGGCGATGGGTAGTACGGCACGTTCTCCACAGGCGGTGCATACGACATGTAGTCAAGCGGCGGAGGTGGGTGGATTAATAATGTCATGGAAAGTCATTAGCTACACGGCAAAGTGATTACAACGAGGAAGAATAGAAGAAGAAAGGAGGAAGCCATTGAAGAGAGATAGAGAGAGGTTTGGCTGGGAGGGTCGGGGTTTGGGCTTTTAGTAGTTTGAGGATTTATTTGATTTTCGCATTTCGTACGAAAAAAAAAGAAATTAAACATAGATGTAAGTGTACAAAATTAAATTATTTCTATCAACTACTAAAAATTAACAAAGTTGTTAATAAAAAATATTTTTTTAATTTAGAAGATGAGATCATTCAGATTTCACGAGTTTAAAGTTTAGGCATATTAGGAAGCTTTAGAATACCGTAATTTAATATATTTTTTTACTTTATTAGGAATAAATGAATTAAAAATAAAATTTGGGTTTAAAATTAATCAATTCCGTTATTCCGTTATTTTCAATATAGACCAGTTTAAAAGTCATTTGATTTTGGGCATTATAGAAAGTTTAAAAAAAAAACTTAATGTAATATATTATGACTTTATTTGGTATAAGTATAGAATTTAATATTTTTCGACTTTGTTTCGTCTGAAAGATTAACAAAAATGGAAAATGACAATAAAGGCTAACATAAAAGAAATTGATTATTCGAATTGATCCGTTTGATTTTGGCTTATTAATAAGACAAGAAATTCGCGATTTTATTTGGTGCATAAAAATTATAAAAATGGAAATTAAAAATAAATGCAAAGATGCAAAATCCAATTACACCTTTAAATTACCGAAAGTAATTTTTCTTTTCAATTTAAACGATGAGATATTAACAGTTTTATTTTTATTTTTTATTTTGTTTTTTTTTTTTTGAAATTTTAGGCATATTAGGATGTTTGAGAAAGCAGTAATTTAGTTATTATGACTTCATTAAAATAAGGAAATAAAAATAAATTTGAAAATAAATTCAAAATTAAATTAAATCTCACTGTTCTTGATTAATGATAAAAAATAGAGAAATAAAAAAAATTCTTAATAGTTTAGAATTCATTTGATTTTGGAAGTATTTGAAAATTTAAAATAATTTAATGTAATAACCTACGAGTTTATTTGGTATAAAAGACTTACAGAAAAAATTAAAAATAAATATTAAAATTAAAAAATTATAATATCTCACTTATTTGTTTGATGAGGAGATAAAAATAAATTAGTAAGTGAAATAATTAAAGCCTTCATTATTTTGTTGATATTTGAAAACTTGAAGTTAAAGATTTTATGAAAATAACATTGAACGATTATATGCATTATATTTATATTTAGAAAATAGGGGAAAACTATATTGCACTTTATAAGTAAATATGTAAATTAATAATAAAAAATGTGCAAGCATGTGAATTTAATAATTATATATTATTATGTTTAGATTGAAATAATTGAAAAGAATGATAGAGATTCTTAAATCGAATTAAACTGGAAAGATTAGACTTTGAGTAGAATAAATAAAGAATATTGGGTATGTTAAATAAAGTAAATCTTAAATCATATAAATATGATAGTCAATACTAATATTAATTAAGATCAAGATAATGAATGATCTTATTCATAGGTACTCCAAGTAAAGAGAAAATTTTCAATGGAAAGGAAACTCAAGAAGCTTCACATTACAGTGGGTTAAAATGGGAAGATATATCATCTCATTTTTCAAACCGGATGTATTTAACTATAAGTAGATGCCATTAAAAGAGATTTTTTTATATAATTTATTGATGCATTTAATTTTCTCCTAATATTAGATAGATAATTATAATATTTTTCATGATGATTGCACACATTTCTTGTACAATATATTATTCAAATATGCCTTCAAACTATGGGGCTGTTTAGTTGGAAGAATTTGGATTGCAAAGTAAATGCAAAGATTTTAACTTTTTTGGTGTTTGGCTTGAAGTAAAGTAAATTTCCAAGGTAATGTAATATGTATTCCAAATAAATTACATAGGTCATGCCGCCCGACAACTTAACCGCCAGTATTCCCACGCCCCATTTATGCCGTCCTGACGTTGGGGCATCAAAACTTTCAAAATACTTTACATTACGTTTTCAACCAAACAAAAAAGCAAAGTCATGAATTTAAAACTCAACCAAACAACAGAAAGTACTCATTTTACCTATTCATTTTACCTGCATTCCTTTTATCGCATTCCTTTTTCACCAACCAAAGCGGACTATATGAACAATCTCTTAAATGCAATTAGATGATGTAAAAGTTAATGTAAAAAATATAATAGGATTGTTGACCTCCACATAAGCTGCACAAGTCAAATCGAGCAACAACGATGAATTCGACAGACTATGAAAGTGATGTCATGTAAATCAAAGACAAAATACTAATCAAAATGACTTTTGATCAACAAACAGACTTAATCATTACGTATAGAGCATCGAAATTGATTAAAATACATATCTCGCACAATCTAACAGTCGATCAATAGCGAAGATGAGTCATCAATATGCTTGCACGTATATCAAAGTCGGGAGGCCTCGATGACATCCAAACAGCTTCCGTTCAAAAAATTATTTTCGTCATTGTTGCCAAAATGTCGTAACATATATAATGAGACTATCTGCACCCAATTTGGACATGTTTGCACGATGTTGAGCGATCAGATGCAACATCACATGATTTGAACTCAAATTAACTCAATTTGGCCCTGAAATCATCCAATGATGTTCGATCGTAAAATGGACTTCGTCATTGCACCCAAAATGATGAAATTACTTAGAATAGAGACCCATATTGGATGGGGTCATCTCACATGAAATTTCGTCAAAATTGACATGAATTTTGAAAATTTTAATCTCCTTTTGCCTTTAAGTCAAACTCAATTGCTGTACCTTGTGCATCCATGTATTCCTTCCAGCTATCCTTGCCTCTTATCGGTCAAAATTAATTCCCTATCCTTCCCATTCTGCGACAAAAGCACTCTCCTCCCTTAATCGCTAGATAACCCTTTCTTCTCCCTTCTCGCACAACCAAGGCCAAAGCCACATCTCTCTCTATCGTGCGACGCTAAGACCTGCTCTGCTTTTGGCTACATGTGAGCAGAGCCTCGACTCCTTCTCTGTACCCTTCTCATGTGAGTCAAACGATTCTCCCCATCTCCTTATCTCGCTTACACAAGCATCACCCACACGAGCCATAATTCATGCTTGATCCACCAACCCTAATATCCCCATTACTGTGCCACTCATCGAGCCGCACCTCCTCTGCGGCTTCTTCTCCCACCAACCTACCCAACCTCCTCTCACAACCAAAGCCAACGACCATGCAACCACCTAGCCGACACCATCTCACTGTCACTCTCGCTCTCTATCTCTTTCTATCTCTCAACAACCATTACCCAAGCTCCCCTCTCTCAAAACAAAGAGAATTCTCACCCACCTCTCTCTCTCTCTCTCCCTACCTCACTTTTGCCTTACCTTGCATCAAAATCCGTGCCACTTTGAAACATGGAACATTGCTCTGATTTACGTGCAGAAGATATAAATATATAAAATCAGTTAAGTACCCACACACGTTCCAACGTGATGGGGAAACTTGTAAAATGAATACTTGTACGGGTTGTTCCAACATGGTTGTTGACCTCATTTTGAAAATGAGCTCTCAACCCCTCCATCTTAGGCATAGGACTTCTCTTAGTCACTAAGAGTTTCCTTATTCTTAAGACACTTCTAGTGATTAGGTGAATACTTAACCTAACTCTAAAGACTTAGAAGAGTTAGCCATAGAAATAGGTCATGCCTTAAAGGTGTTAGAAAAATTTGCATGCCCATAGCAACTCCTCACTTACTTCCTTCAAGTCAAATTCCAAATCAAGTCTAAACCAACTCTATACTCCAAATCAAATCAACATCAAAACTTAAATTAATTCCAACTTAATTGATTTTCAAACTCAAATCAATTCCAAATGATTGAAGCTTATAATTAAATTCCAAATTCCCAAGAATCTTTACTAAGTCACTTAGATTCTATCTTATGACTTAGCCAAAATCAAATCCAAATCAATTCAAATTCAAGAAATTTTCTCATAACCTATTTATATTCTCATTTATATTCATAAATATAAATGAAATATAAATTCAAATATCCAAAAATCAATTCAAAAATCAAATTCAAATTCAACCAAATTTCAACCTAAACCTTTCAAGTCAAATTCTTGAACTTAGTCAAATCAAACTCAAATCAAGCCAAACTCTTGATTTTACTTCATGATTCAATCAATCCTTCAATCAAGAATCTAAATATAAACAAACTTCAACCAAAACTAAATTCAAAATCAAATCCAAATTCAACCAAAATTCAACCTAAGTCTTTCAAATCAAATTCTTGAACTTATCAAATTCAAATGAAGCCAAACTCTTAATTTTTTCTTCATGATTCAATCAATCCAATCATGAAACCAAATATAAACACAAACTTCAATCACCAAAGCTAAATTCAAAATCAAACCCAAGTTAAACTCATGTTCACCCTTTTGAACTTAAAATTTTCAAATGAATCGAAACTCATTTAACTCCAAATCAATTGCAAATAGATTTATATTTCAATCATAAGTCCATATATGAGTTCAATCAAACTTGATTCAAGTCTTGATCAAGTCAATTGACCCACCTAGGCTCACTTGACCCAAAGTGACCTAAACTACCCATTTTGAGTTAAATTCTAATCCAACTCAAATTGTATTGAATCAACAATTATCATGAGATGATCAATCACTCAAATTGGGTCAAACCAAATCAAACCTAAAGGTTGACCAAGTCAACACTTAGCCAAAATGAAACTAGCCAAAATCCAACATAGGCAAAATTGATTGAAATCACTGATCAAAACTCATTCATGATAAATATTTTAACTTGACCAAGTCATCATCTGAGCCTAACCTAGCCCAATTGGCCACTTGACCCAAGTTGACCCAACTTGACCTAAAAAAGTTAAAATGTGCCAAAACTTGATCTAAGTCAAATTGATTGAAACCAATAGGTCATGTTCATTCTAAACCACTTGTTGAACTTGACCAAAGCCTCAATTGGCCAACTAGACCTAATTGGCCTTGAATCTAACTTGGCTAACAGTCAAATTGAGTCAAAATCAAATTAAACCAAAAATGATTTAAAACAAAGATATCAATGCATTTCATATGACCAATGAAACCTAAACCAACCCATGACCTAGCCCAAATAGGTCAAATGGGTCAAACTAGTCAACGTGACCCATTTGACCTAAATAAAATCAAATGAACCAAATCCAAATATAAATCAAATTGAACCAAACCAATGATGCCAAAAATATTTCAAATGGTCATATGAACTTGGACCAACCTTTAGTTTGACCCAATTTGACCAATTAGTCAACTTGACCCAAGTTGACTCATTTTGACCTAAATAGGTCAACATGAGCCAAATCACATTAAATCGATTCCAAATTTATTGAAACCCATTTTTCAATCGATATTATTATAGGGTTGAAAGTTAAGAGTTGCTCCTAACCTCTAACAAAAAAAGACATGTATTATGAGATATCAAATTTTCACATCATCTCACTTTCTTCAAATTCAAAAGAAGATTCAATAGTTGTAGACAAACCTTCAAATAGAGCAATAAGATCATCTTTTGCCTAGTCTACCTACTTTGCTTATAGAATTTTAAAGACTCTCAAGTAGGGGATGCACTCCTCGAAGCTGAGAAGAAAATTAAATCTTCAATTAATGAGTTTTAAGAGATTAACCTTAGAACATAAAGATAGTCCACCCACCCTCCCAACATTCATATATGATAAATCAGAAAGAAAATACTAACAACTTGGTTAGGTTACTTTTGTAGTTTAAAGACTGTTTTACTTAAAGGTCATAATGAAGTGCCCAATACATCTCTAAGGTAAGCAGTCTACAAACTCAATTGAACCTATTGCCTTTCTCACTTAGAGGTGAACATTTGCATCAAGAAGAAGATCAAAGTTTGAAGTCAACTTTATTAAAGAAGAAAGATGCTATCATTCCCAATAAAAAAATGAAGGATATTCAAATTCGCACATGCGCCGATTCAGAAAATTTTAGTTAGGCATCCACATTGCCTGCTTCAAATTTGACAGCAGATATAACCTCTTTGCATAAAGTCTCCTCATTCAAGGATGGGTTGAATGATACGAGAAGATGAGACGTCATTTGCACTTATCATTTCCATCGGAGTTTACTGCTATAAGGTCATGCCTTTCTCTAATCACCAGGATTAGAGAAAGGAAGACCATCTTTACAATATGAATAGTTGTCTTCAATTGGTTATGACGTTACAGTCTGAAGTTGAATCCCTTAGAACATACAACTAGGATGACTTTGGGGGAGTCTCTAAGGCTTGTAGTAAAGCATCAGGGGATAACAAAGAGGGATCCAAAAGAAATTGAAATGGCATCAAAGATGCAGCCTCTAAGGTTCAACCCAAGAGAATAAAGACTTTAATCAACATTGACTATAGATGGTTTAAACTATTTCAAAATTAGTCTATCTCAAAACTTTCCAAATCAAGATTCTACTCTCGATCGTTGAAAAGGCTACTTTGGTGCTTCGAAGGATGAAAAGCAGTTTAAACCACTATGGTAGGAGAGATGCCTCAGGGCGTGCCAGAACCTCAAATGACTCAAGCTCACAACAAGCTGGTCCGCCCTAGAACTTTTCAAGTAAGAGAGCTCATCCTTGTTCTAAGGAGACCAATTGTTGCCCGTCAAAAGATGGGAGGCAAGTTTGAACCCACTTGGGAAGGCCCCTATGTCATAGAGAACGCCTACCAAGGAGTATCCTATCAGCTCATTGATTGAAAAGGGAACACTCGATGCTTCCAATTAATGGATTGTATTTGAGGAAATATTACCCATAAAACATGTTTGAAAATAATTATAAATAAAAGAACAAAAATCTGATTTCATTTCATTAAAATATTCTTTTCTTTTGAAGCATTATTTGTTTGTCTTGTGAATCCACTATGATGTGTCTGAAATAGGTGTAAGAGAATCCAAGACGCATCCTATCCCTCTTTCACAAGACAACCACAAACAAACAGAATCTCTCATCACTATTAGAATAGGTGTGATAGAACCCAAGAGGCATTTTCGATTAGCACTACTGAATTATATATAAGAGAACCTAAGCGACATCCTTTCTTAGTGGTAATTCTGGTAGCCATCCGTGGCACCATTTCATCTAAATCCCCAAGTGTGTTTAGGGTAGGTGTGAGATAACCCAAGTGGCATTCTATTCTCTTTAACACAAGCACAAAAATAAACACATATCTTTTGTTCAGACTATTTTGATGTGAGAGCAAGCCCCCTATGACACTCACTCATTAGCTGCTCTAAGTCGAGTTTACATACTACCTCACTAGTATGTCACTCAAGTGGTCACTTCTTTGGAAGATGTGAGTCCTTGCACTTTCTTCCTAACTTAATCATTGCAAACCAACGAGCATCTTGTTAGTTTGGTAGACTTCATTGCCCAGCCAGTAAGCTACCTCGTGTTGATTTTATTTAAGAAGATGTGAGTCTCAGCGCTTTCTTCATAAACTAATCATCATGATCTGACTAGGTCGAGTATATTCAAGGTTTAGCATAAGTCGCCTAGAGGCTCCTTTCTTTTTGACTATATTTGAGTTGATATAAGTCCCCATTCACTTAATATTCATAAAGTGGATAGCACCTCTCGGCGAGAAAGACTATCCCAACAATCGCTTATATAGGAGAATGTCCACGAGCTTTCTTCCTAGGCTGATTGTTGCAAACTAACGACCAGCTTAGGTTGGTTGATGTTTGCTATGCTGATAGTGACTCATCCGGTGGATACACCACCCTTGGTAGATGTGAGTCCCTGCGCTTTCTCCATGAGTTGGACACCGAATACTTATGGTATTATCTTCTTCAGAGTTTTGGATCAAGCCCTTAGTGGCCCCATTCCCTGCGGGCACTCTATTTGGATCACATTCTTTGCGACCCCATTTAGACACTACTCGGGTTACTTTTGGATTGGACAGCCCTCCTTTCCTGGTAGCCACCTCTGTGGTTTGAAAATTTGTTCAGCGGATGTGCAGATTCTCCCTTGGTTCAGTAAATCTGAGATAGGTCTAGGCTGATATAAGCTCCTTCTCAGTTTGATCTCTTGCAAACCAACATGGTCCACAATAAATAAACTAAACAAACAATTAAAATATTCGCTTATGGATTAGAAATTTAAGCCCCCAAAGGACCCCTTTTCCCAAGCAAGCATCGTATCTTTAGGGCAGTGTCAGCAGAACTCCCTATATGAATTGCTAGACTACCTAAGTTGAGATAAATCCCCAGGTCGGCACTCACTCCGTAGTCGCCCTCAGGTCGGGTTCAATCTGCTTTGTCTCAAGCAGGTTACCCCGACAGTCATTCCGCTTTGGAAGATATAAGATTATGATGCATTCTTTCTAACATGACTGTCGCAAACCAACATGTAGTTCTATGTCGGTTCGATTTATTGCCCAAAGCAACCGATCTCCCCAATGATCTTCTGTAGTGGAAGATGTGAGTCCCCGTGCTTTTTCCCCTGAATTAATCATTGCAAACTGAAAAGCACTCCTTTGGTCGGATAGTTCTCCCCTCGGTCAGGAAGCTACTTCCTTTGATTCAGTAAATCTGAGATAGGTCTAGGCTGGTATAAGCTCCTTCTCAGTGTGATCCATCGCAAACCAACGGAAATCATCAAAATAAACAAATTAAAAAATAAAACTAATCTTGACTATTTTTGAGTTGATTTAAGTCCCCCAGCAGCACTCACTCGATAGTCAGCCCTAAGTCGAGTTAGATTTGTTGCCTTGCTAATAGATCACCCTAGTGGTTCTTTGTTTTGGAAGATGTGAGTCCCCGCGCTTTCTTCCTAACTTGACCATTGTACACCGAAAGGCATCCCTTTGGCTGGTTAGTCCTACCTTATAATTGGTAGACTATTCCCTTCGAATTGATAAATTTAACGTAGCCCAAGGCCTCCATGGCCCCTACGCAGTGCAATCCATTCTAAATCGATGGGATCCATCAAAACAAACTAAAAAATGAAATCAATATTTGACTATTTTTTAACTGGTTTAAGTATCCTAACAACACTCACTCAATAGTCAGCCCTAGGTCGGGTTCAATTTGTTATCTTGCCAACTGATCACCCCAGTGGTTCCTTATTTTGGAAGATGTGAGCCCCCGCGCTTTCTTGCTAACTTGACCATTGCACACCGAAGGGCATCCCTTTGGTTGGTTAGTCCTATCTTATGGTTCATAGACTATTCCCTTTGGATTGGTAAATCTGATGTAGCCTAAGGCCTCTATGGCCCCTACTCAATGTAGTCCATCACAAACTGATGGGAACAATCAAAATAAACTAAAAAATAAAATTAATCTCTTGACTATCTTTGAGTTGATCTAAGTCCCCCAGCAGCACTCACTCAATAGTTATCCCTAAGTCAGACTCGATTTGTTGTCTTGCCAACCGATCACCCCAGTGGTTCATTGTTTTGGAAGATGTGAGTCCCCGCGCTTTCTTCCTAACTTGACCATTGCACACCGTTGGTTAGTCCTACCTTATGGTTGGTAGACTATTCCCTTTAGATTGGTAAATCTGATGTAGCTCAAAGCCCATGGCCCTTACTCAGTGCAGTCCATCCCAAACCGATGGGATCCATCAAAACAAACTAAAAAAATGAAATCAATCTTTTGACTATCCTTGAGCTGATATAAGTCCCCTAGCAGCATTCACTCAATAGTCAGCCCTATGTTGGGTTCAATCCATTGCCTTCCCAATGGATCACACAATTTACTACTTATAAGTAATTTACGCTTTCTTCTTAGTACATCTGTAGCACACCGAAAGGCATCCCTTTGGTTGGTTAGTCTTACTATGTGCTTGGTAAACTACCCCTTTGAATTGGTAAATCTAAGTTAGGTTTAAGCCTCCATGACTCCTACTCAGTGCGATACATCATAAACCAACAGGGTTCATCTCAAAGTCCAAAAAATTAAAATCTAAAACAAATCCAATTAATCTTCCTCAGCGGAGTCAAAACAAACAAAAGCAACAAACATAACAAACAATCAAAAATAACAAATTAAACAAATCAAATAAATTTCTCTCCCCAGTGAGACTCAAATCAAATCTAACCTCTCATCCCCTTATGGATGACTTGAACATGTTTACCTAGTGGAAGGTTCATATACTCTATCCCTAGTGGATTCCCCCTTTGCTCTCTCATGTCTTTGACATGAGTAGAATCAGATTCTACACCTTGGGAGTAGATCATTTACATTTAGTGCTTGTAATGCTCGTATTGTTGATCATTTTGGTCCACACGTGCGGTGTACCTTGTCATCACTACACTTGGGCACCCTTTGTTGACCTCATTTTTAGGATGAGCTCGCAACCCCTCCATCTAAGGCATAGGACTTCTCTTAGATAATAAGAGTTTCCTTAGTCTTAAGACACTTCTAGTGATTTAGTGAATACTTAACCTATTCCTAGAGACTTAGAAGAGTTAGCCATATGAATAGGTCATGCCTTAGGGGTGTTAGGAAAATTTATCTACCCAGACCAACTCACTCCTCCTTCCTTCAAGTCAAATTCCAAATCAAATCTAAACCAACTCCAAACTCCAAATCAAATCAACATTAAAACTTAAATCAATTCCAACTTAATTAATTTTTTTAAACTCAAATCAATTCCAAATGACTGAAGCTTATGATTGAATTCCAAATTCCTAAGAATCTTTCCTAAGTCACTTTGATTCTATCTTATGGACTTAGCCTAAATCAAATCCAAATCAATTCAAATTCAAGAAATTTTCTCATAACCTATTTATATTCTCATTTATACTCACAAATATAAATGAAATCTAAATTCAAAAATCAAATTCAAATTCAACCAAAATTCAATCTAAATCTTTCAAGTCAAATTCTTGAACTTAGCCAAATCAAACTCAAATCAATCCAAACTCTTGATTTTTCTTTATGATTCAATCAATCCTTCAATCATCAATCCAAATATAAACATAAACTTCAATCATCAAACCAAAACTAAATTCAAAAATCAAATACCAATTCAACGAAAATTCAACCTAAGCCCTTCAAGTCAAATTCTTGAACTTAGCCAAATCAAATAAATCAACCCAAACTCTTGATTTTTCTTCATGATTTAATCAATCCTTCAATCATGAAACCAAATATAAACACAAACTTCAATCATCAAACCAAAACTAAATTCAAAAATCAAACTCATGTTCACCCTTTTGAACTTGAAATTGTCAAATGAATCAAAACTCATTTGACTCCAAATCAGTTGCAAATGAATTTATATTTCAATCATAAGTCCATATTTGAGTTCAATCAAACTTGATTCAAGCCAATTGACCCACTTAGACTCACTTAACCCAAAGTGATCTAAAGTATCCCTTTTGAGCCAAATTCTAATCCAACCCAAATTGGATTGAACTAAGCTCATCTAAGTCTCACATTGTGAGCAACAATCATCATGAGATGATCAATCACTCAAATTAGGTCAAACCAAGTCAAACCTAAGGGTTGACCAAGTAAACACTTAGCCAAAATAAAATTTAAACTAGCCAAAATCCACTATAGGTCAAATTGATTGAAACCATTGATCAAAACTCATTCATGGTCAATGTTTGAACTTGACCAAGTCATCATTTGAGCCTAACCTAACCCAATTGGTCACTTGACCCAAGTTGACCCAACTTGACCTAAAAAAGTCAAAATATATCAAACCTTGATCTAAGCCAAATTGATTGAAACCAATTGGTCAAGTTCATTCTAAATCACTTGTTGAACTTGGCCAAAGCCTCAATTGGCCAACTAGACCCAACCTAGCCCAATTGACCTTAAACCCAACTTGACCTAAAAGGTCAAATTGAGGCAAAATTAAATTAAATCAAAATTGATTGGAAATAAAGATATCAATACATTTCATATGACCAATGAAACTTAAACCAACCCATGACCTAGCCCAAATTTATCAAATGGGTCGAATTGGTCAACTTGACTCATTTGACCAAAATGAAATTAAATAAATCAAATCCAAATATAAATCAAATTGAATTAAACCAATGATACCAAAACATTTCAAATGGTCATATGAACTTGACTCAAGCCTTAGTTTGACCCAATTTGACCAATTGGTCAACTTGACCCAAGTTGACCCATTTTGAATGGGTCAACTTGAGCTAAATCATATCAAATCAATTTCAAATTCATTTAAACTTGGCCCAACCCATTTTTCAATCATATCAAACATACTCAATCTGAAATCCAAGCCAAATGACCATTTTACCCCTAGGTCAAAGGGTAATTCTTAGCCAAATTCACTTGGAACATGGTCAAATCCTCTTCATAGCCACTTGACACTCTCTTATGGACCTCATGGGCACTAATAAGAGTGATGCACCTGACCCAATGGATTTCGATCAGCCAAACCCAACCTAAGGCCAAAACCGGCCACCCCCAAGTGGTTGTAAGTCCAAATAATTGAGTGGTTTATCCTCTCTTGTGGAGGTAAACCAAATACCCATTTTGCCATAGATTTAGGTCATGATTTTGGCCCTCACCAAAGCTACCTAGATTTAGGTTCAGAGGTTACTACTTCTCTTTGTGGGCTACGAGCATAAATCCTCACCTATTAGGCATTTCTATGACCTTGTATCATTAAATTATAAGCCCTAGATTTCTAATAAAAATGCAATTCAAATAAATCAATTCAATTTCAAAAATATAAAGCTCAACCATAGGATAGTTTGGGATGCTTACTAGGCTTCCTAGTATCCTAATCATTCCATACTGATTTTCATTTGGCTACGATAAGAACTCTCTCCTCTTGATCAATCTTACTTGATCTTCTAAAAATAAACCAATCGATTGATAATCCTAACTTTCAAAATTTTTGGAGACAACGATCATTTACCTTAATCGAGAGTATTCCTAAGAAATCTTGTTCCTTAGAATGTAATTAATTATGAGGGCTTGCCCTTGTAAGGAATTTAACAAATCTGGTTTAAAATAAACCCTGCTTTACTTTTCCAAGTAAAGTAAGGGAAGAATCTCTGGTACATTCTGAAGCCTCATAGTCCTTAAGAGTCCTTATTAAGGTGATTAGGTACATTGTAGGGTGGTGACTTCTATCTTTTGAGATAGTACACCTTTCCTCAATACCATACCCGATCACTCTAATAAGAATATCTGCGGATCTATGTGGTGTCCCAAAAAGGCGTTATATTTCTATTTTCATTTATCCTCTTTTCAAAAAGGGGATAGATGAAGGCTCCTATATATAAAATTTTTCACCATAGTGGTGAAGAAATCTGTGTTTGCATACAGGTGAAAACCCCCATACGCACACGTACTCGTATGAACTTTTCTTCGCATAGCAGAGAAATGTGAGTTTGTTTGCAGATACATAAGTACCCATATATACCTCCTCTTGGTGTAGCGAGGAAATTTGTGACTTTGTGTAGATACAAAATCTCATACATGCTTTTCTTAGTGTACTATAAAGATTCATTCGACCATGATATTTATATCACACATACACGTCTTTCTTGGCATGGTGAGCAGGCCCAACAAATGGAGACAATGTCGAGATACTATCGAAATATTGTCAAAAAATTGTTTGACCTTACACTAACCCAACACTTAAAATGAACTAAAATAAAATAAACCTAAAGCTCAAAATTAAATTATAAATTGATAATTAAGGCAAAGTACCAAGGCCTAAGTATCATTTCATAAGCTGGTATAGACTTTAGGCCGTAGTATCGGAAGACACTGACTATGCACATTTCTTATAAGTGTGGTGTGAAAGTCCAGCACCCCCGATGCAGCCCCCTCAGCAAGGACAAAGTCAGAAGGCTGTAGAAATTCACTAAACTCTGAGCTTGTGTAAGATTTGAATTAAATTAAATGGAAGACTCATTAAGCTTAAAATGAACTAACATATGAGCCTAAATTAAAAACTAAAGTAATATCGAACTGAACTTGGATCCATCATATTTTAAGACAAAGGCAATATGATGCAATGCAAAAGACTTTGATAAGAGAGTTGCAAAAAGGTTAATAGCTCATCAATGACCATGTTCATAGCCATTTAAATGAATACTTAAATCACATTAACTGACAGGTTTAACCAATCTAAACAATTCAGGTCATATACATTAGGCTATAAAGGGGTTAGCTTTCAAATGATAATGGAATTCAAGTTAGAATTGAAGTAGAATTACTCTTAACCCGATAGCTCATTAAGAACAAGAACATGAATGAACCTTAATGAATATATAGTGACAACATCTCATTTTAAATGAGTTGAAGAGGGCTATAATTAAGCACAAAACATAAACATGAGGGAGAAATAATATGTTTGAATACTCCAACAAGAATGGAAGCATAGCGAAATTCATAAAACATGCAATGAATTTAAGTAACTCATTAATAAGCATGGGAAAAACTCCTTAATGAACTATTGGACTACATTACATCTTATATCAAGTAATTGAAAAGAATCCAACTAATTTCAATGAGATAAATGATGGACTTGCAAATCCATCAGCTTATATTAGCTAAGTACTACTGAAGTTTAAGAATTCCATGAACTTGGAATTAAATGTGAAATAAACAAAGTATTATTCTAAACAACTGAACAACAGCTAAAACTATACGCCACCAAATCCGCAACATGTACATACAAGTGGCAAAAGGAGGTATTAAATTTCAAATAAACGCTTGCATGCACTACATAGTAACCACTTATTCAATCCAATGTTATGTAAATCAAACAAGCATTTGAATGAGGTGCAATATGCATGCATTTCAGATTCACTCAGGTAAAAAATGAATGCTTCGGGATGCAACAACCATGATGTCGTTCCCCTCTCATCTAGTGTGATATTAACAATCTCATGTGTGACCCACTATTGATTTATAATTCAGCTCTTAAGTGAGATAAAAGTCAATTTGAGGTTAAAGATGAACCTAAATTAATCTAGGATGCTTAATATTAAAGTGTGTATAAATTGCACAGTTGCATTCAAATCTGTGCAAAAATACAATGTAGATGCCTTAAAATTATGTAATTAATTTAAGTTCACCAACATGTGCCCCGACACATATGTCACGCCCAGACATGTGGTAAGTCTTTGAAGATGCTGCGGGGATTAAAGATAAAGTTAACTATAAGAAATGAGTAAATGTTTTGAAAAATAATAATTATGTTGAAAATATGTGTATTAATTGGAAAGATGCAAGCTCTAAATATGATTTGTGTGCACAACATACGCTTATAAATGGGCTACTTTGCTTATATGATGAAGTCATAAATCTCACTTAACAAATTTGATCCTCCTCTTTATAAGAATAGGAGTTGACAAGATTGATTGCAAGTTAAATGCTCGATTACCAATGATATAAATGGAAAACCTTCATATTCAAAATTTAAACTTTGAATCAAGTTGAAAACACAATTATGTATTTGACTCTATCCTTTGCTAGTAGGCAACAAGCAAAGTTGATATGATCTGTACACCGATGATAGCTATATTGAATGAAGATTTCAATTGAAGGGGATATTATCATTAAAATATGTCTAAAGTTTACATCAAATTAATCTAAATACAAAAAACTGATAAGTCATTAAGCTATAAATGTTCAACTAAAATGATTATCTGAAAACTTAAAGAAAAGTAATTCATTTACCTTCCACAACAGTTTGTCGAATGTGACAAACTAAGAATACTATAGCTCATAAATGAGCCAATATCCAATCAAATACATCACTATATTAACTCTCAAATAATCTCAAACCAATAAGGACATAGTATGTTTTCTCTGTCCGTATTGTTTGACCAGTAGACTTCACATATGATGTAGTTATAATCAGAGTTCTCTGATCATGTAGCTTTATCCCTCAATGACCCCATTATATAATAGTCATAGTAGCTCATATGTTTCTGACTACTTTGAAATGTGAATCATAAGATAAAATCGGGCAAGTCCTCTACCAGTTAAGGTGGACTTAAAACTGTCTCCCTAAATAAACATCACACTAGATCTACAAGATTTTTTGAACGACACAACCTATGATTGCCGACAAGAATCCTTTGGTTAGGTTAGGTCGAGTACAATTTGGGACCACATGATCGAATGACATCATAGGATCTTGATCAGACATGTCACAATTCCCCCAACCATACGTTTTAAACTAGATGATGATAAATTTCAAAATTTAAAATTTTAAAATTCCATTTGTCACTACTATATGCTAAGCAATCAGTGATCTAATGAAGAGCCTTAATCAGAAATTATCTCTCAACATTGTGAGGGATAATTAACTATAAAAAAAACTTAAAACCGATCTAAAGTCCTCACAAAATGAAATTGAAATCTCTAGATAGTATCTTATCTACTATTTTATCTACTTTAAAAATTTGTGACATTAACTAAACTCTCTTCATCGAGAGGTCAAACACAAATTTTCAGAGCCCACAAAGATGTTATAATTATATGATGAATGTGCATGCTCGGGAAAGAGTTCACCCATTTATGGTACTAGCTATGGATGCAACATACACGTCCACGTAAATAGAAATTATTACCTATCCATTAGATGGGTTTGAAAAATATTCTCTTTGGAAAAAAAATTATACGATGGCTCCTGTGATAATAGAAAAATATGAAATAATAAATTATTAAATAAATTATAAAATGTTTAATTCACCATTTTTATTATAAACCTAAATGCTTTGCCTTGTTTCACTTTCATGCAAAAATTATTACTTAAACTATTTTACATGTTATCTATATTCTTGTAATATAGAAACAAAAATTATCTACTGAATCTCTAATTTCATCGACTGGTTGTTGCAAAACTTTTAAGTAATCCCTTTAATAAAATAGATAGTAGAAGGGAGAACTTTGTTTACAGACGTAGAAGACCTTCAAGAGATAGGTACTTAATTATCATATATTTTTATAATTTCAATTATAGATGGTTGTACTTTTAGACATACTTATGTATTTTGTGGATTAGATTTTTAGTTGGCTTTTTATGATTTGAAATATTTTTGTATTTTGAATTCACTTAGATATGTTTAAATTAAGCAATTTTTCGTCCGAACATCCATTCTTGCTTTTGTACTTCAAGCCTCCGGGTATGATCGTGACAAAATCCATCTCTTGCACCAAATATCCATATATCATTTACAATAATATTATCTAATGAAACTATATAAATCCTCAAATTATGGTTCAACTTGCACGTTGTGATAAAAAAAGATAGCCAATTCTTAAAAAAGAATAGTAATATATATAATATATTATTCACAACCAAAAAGAATAAAAGTATATTATATAATATATATGAAACATATAAACAATAGAATCATTTT
Source organism: Cymbidium sinense (assembly GCA_021442155.1). Taxonomy (NCBI): domain Eukaryota; kingdom Viridiplantae; phylum Streptophyta; class Magnoliopsida; order Asparagales; family Orchidaceae; genus Cymbidium; species Cymbidium sinense. The sequence goes on from CM038221.1 coordinate 33,967,860, forward strand.
TGCTACATTCATACAAGCGCAATGAAATAACAGAACAATACTGAAAAGACGAGCATAAATTAATCAATATCATAATATGAAAAGAAAAATACAAAATTATACAACAAAACATGCAACACAATTAGTCCAACAATTTAATAAGCACAAAATATCATAATTAATTCACAAGTATACTTATAACACTTGCACAAACCCAATGTTATAATCAAGCATGCATAAAATTCACATTAGAATACAAAGTAATTTACATAAATCATTCATCACATTATTAGGACTCTAAGAATACTTGAGCCAAAAATCCCATAAATACACAAAATATATGATAATTTTTACAATTTTTTTGAAAAATCCCAAAAAATATAACCATGGAATATATTTTTCACTCAATCCAAAATATAAGGTTGCACCAAATTAGTATAGACCCAACATGAATTGAAAAAACTTATAAAAATTAATCCTACTTTAACTCACCACCTAAAAGTAAATTTATAATCATAATTAACGTTCCCATAACATTCATTATTATGCAAATGCTGGTCATCTCATGATACTTCTCCGTTAATGGATTAGCAGATCATTAAAAGCTAATCAACATCCAAATGACTTATTATATTCAAATCCATAAATGCATAATTATAACAAAAATTAATAATACGTAATTAATTTTATAATCATAATTAACTTCATCCACAAAATGTATGTCATCTTTGACACTTCTTCGTTAACATCAAATGCTAATCAAAACCAAATGACTTATTATATTCACTTCCCATGCAAATGCATAACAATCATAAATAAACAAAATATTATTCATCACAAATTCAAAATATTTCCAAGACATAAACAATTCCTAATTCATCAAAATAATCTCAATCTTTTATTATCAACATTTAATTCAAATATCAATATTTTCATATCAACATTAACACCATAAATCCAAAGAATATATACATTTGATCAAAAAAATGTGATTTGATTTAATACTCAACTCTCCACAGTAAACTATCTAGTTGCTCATTTAGTCATCATACTAATTCAAATCAAATTCAATCATACATATAATATTTTTCAATGTGAGATGATCATAAATCCATTTTCCAAAAATATTTCATTCTTCTTAAGCACATTGAAATTATGAAAAAATTGAACATCATTTGAATATTTATTTTAAATTTATGTCAATATCCACCGCTTAATCCCATCCCCATCATATTTTAATACATCCTAAACTCAAAGGCATGCATTTAATTCAAATATGAATTTTCTAACTCATACATATCAAAATTCAACATTGATCATGACCCAAAAGGCTAATGTACATTAAATTTAAGAGGAATAACATGTTTTTAACATAGAAATCCATCTCTTTCGTCAAATATACTTATACCATATACAATAATATTACCTAATGAACGTATATAAATCCTCAAATTATACATTAAATTGTATGTTGTGATAAAAAAATGACAGTCAATTCCTAAAAATTAAGGCCAAAGAATAGTAATATATATAATGTATTATTCACAACCAAGAAGAATAAAAGTACATTACTTAATATACATGAAACATATAAATAGTATAGTCAATTTCATACAAGCACAACAAAATAACATGACAATACAAAAAAAAGAGGATAAATTAGTGCATAGCATAATATGAAAAGAAAATTACAAAATTATGCAATAAAACTTACAACACAATGGGTCCAACAATTTAATAAATACAAAATATCATAATTAATTCACAAGCCATCTTATACTTATAACACTTGCACGAACTCAATGTTATGGTCCAACATGCATAGAACTCACTTTAGAATACCAAGTAATTTCCATAAATCATAATTCATCGAGCACATTATTAGGACTCAAAGAACACTTGAGCCAAAAATCCCATAAATACACAAAATATAAAATATATGATAATTTTTACAAATTTTTCAAAAAATCACTAAATATAACCATATAATATATTGTTCACTCAATCCAAAATATAAGGTTGCACCAAATTAGTATGACCCCAATATGAATTGACAAACCTTAAAAAAATTAATCCTACTTTAACTCACCACCTCAAAGAAAATATATAATCATAATTAGCTTTCCCTCAACATTCACTAATGTCCAAATGCTGGATCATCTCATGACACTTCAACATAAATAGATTTGTAGATCACTAAAAGCTAACCAAACAACCAAATGCTTATTATATTCAAACCCAAAAATACACATAATTGACAAAACTTATAAGAATTACTCTTATTTTCACTAACCACCTCAAAGTAAATAATTGTAATTAGCTTTCTACAACATTCATTATCATCCAAATGCTAGATGACCTCAAGACACTTCTCTATTAATGGATTTGCATATCACTAAAAGGTAATCAAACGCCCAAATGACTTATTATATTCAAACTGCTTGTTTCTTCACTTAAAATTCAACAACATTAAGTCACACACAATGACTATGCTAAATCACTTTCTTTTCCTTTAAGGTTCATAATTTAACTTACATATCTATTGACATATACAAAAATTCATCCCACAAGAAACTGCCAGCAAAATTGGAACCTCAAAATATAATTGTACTAACATCAAATGAATGACAACCATAAATAAATCTAAATATTATTCTCATCTATAAATAAAATACTTCCAAAGACATCTGAGAGACCAAATATCATCTAATGATTCCATCAAAAATAATATGTAATCTTGAGTTATTATCAACATTTAATTCAAGGCATCATTATTTTTACACGAGTATCAACATGGAGGTCCTCTATAAATCAACCCAAAGAATATATATTTGATCACAAAAATGTGATTTGATTTAGTGGCTCAACCCTCCGAACTAACAAACTATCTAGTTGTGCATTTAGTCATCCATACTAATTCAAATCAAATTCAACCATACATCTAATATTTTTCAATGTACTATGATCATAAATCCATTTTCCAAAAATATTTCATTCTTCTTGAGCACATTGCCATTATGAAAAATTTTAACATCATATGAATGTTTATTTTAAATTAATTTCAATCTACACCATTTTATTCCATCCCCATATTTTAATACATCCTAACCACAAAGACATGCATTTGATTCAAATATGAATTACTCAATTCATACATACCAGAATTCAACATTGATCATGACCCAAATGGCTAATGTACATTACTTGGCATGGATCACTATGTTGATGACAAAATATAAAAAAAAATTCATCGATCACATTATTAATGCTTTAGGAATGCTTCAGAGCCAAAAAGGCCTACAAATAGATATAATACATAAACTATATAATACTTATTATAAAGTCTCAAAAACATCTGACAAGATCAAAAACAGCTACATCTACACCCTACATATAATTTTATTAAAATAGAGGCATAAGAGTCTGTCAATATGAAAATTCATTCACTACACAAAATATAATTATATAATAACATAAAATCACAAGATAATCAATATAATTTAATAATTCTCAATGAAAGCTTATTAGTCATCAAATCATAAATCAACTCTAATAATCTAACAATAAACAACATGCAAGCAACACAATATTAAAATTAAGGTGGGAGAATGGTGACACATAGAATGTATTATGCATAATTCGTAATGATTAAAGTAGGACACTCACTCTACATGATACAAAATATAGTATAGTCCAATTTAATGCACTTCGTATGATAACATTCACATAACATGATATTGCATATAAGATAAATGAATATTAGCATTTAACAAAATATGAAATAAAAATACAAAAGCATAAATCACATGTTATAGACAAAAATATTGAAATATTAGTAGATCACATCATGTTATAGATAACAATGTTCATCACATGTCATAAAATGTAACATAATAAATCTGAAAATTTAATGAGTATGAATTATCACAAGTTATTCATAAGGAAAGCATACATAAACACTCAGAATAACTTGTTAGTATCGAATATTTATAGAATTCACTTTAGACTCCCAAGGAATTTGATGCACACGTACAACCATGTACTACCTTTAAGGTGTGAATTAATTTAATCGACACACTTTATTATAATAGTAGATGACATTATATAGTCTCTCAATTGAAAAAAAAACATCCTCAACATTTCTAAAGTAAACAACAGCTTCCATATTTACTCTATATCACCTTACCATTAACCTCCATATTGATTCCATTTGCACATCATATCAAAATGATATCCAATAATAGCAATAACACTCTTATTAGTCATTGACTATAATCAATCTCACTATTTACTCATTTACTATAATATCATTACTTTCTAGTGAAATCCTTGAAATAGTGTCTTAATTATTATAACTCACAATAATTTTCTTTTATAAACTTGATATTTTCAACTCAGACTATTGATCAATCCAAAATAAAATATTGCACTCAATTATTATGGTCTGATTAAAAACTAACGAATGATATACTAATTAATCTTAATTTCACCTCCTATCCTAGGTTAAATTTGCAACAATCATTAAGTTTACTACAACATTCAATATTGTCCACTTCTATAACAATCTCAAGACATTTATCCAGAGATTTATAAAAATAGCCATTAAATATTATTCCAATGCACTTCTCATTTTATATTTAAATCTTTTTTTCGTTTCTAAATCAATGATAGAGGCTCAAAACATATATAATATCTTAATTCAATCATATTTTTTGGTACAACCCAACCATTAGATTATTTTTTTACTAAAATATCAAACATCTCATCTCATATGGCACCACTAATAAAGTATATGACTAATATCAATATATATTTCAAAGAGAAAAATCACATAACCTGACATGTTCAAGCCACATATCCACAACCAAAACTAAATTACATTAAATTAGAGAAGAATAATAATTTTTCAACATAAAAATCGATTTCCTACATCAAATATCCATATACCATATACAACAATATTAACAAATAAAAGTATAAAAATTATTAAACTATAGGTAATCTTGTATGCTGTGAAAAATGACAGTCAAATCTTGAAAATTAAGGAAAATGAATTAATAAGACATAGAATGTATTATTCACAACCCAGAAGACTAAAAGTATATGACTTAGTATGCATGAATCATATAAATAGTACAGTCAATTTTTGATACATTCATACAAGCAGAATGAAATAACATGACAATACAGAAAAATGAGCATAAATAACTACATAGAAAAATATAGAAAAAAAAGTAAAAACTAAAACTTGCAACACAATAGGTCCAAAAATTTAATAAACACAAAATATCATAATTAATTCTGGCAGGTTATACTTACATCACTTGCACGAACTCAATATTGGGCCCAATTCTTATGTCACAATTACAAATTAACAAAAGATACAATAATTAATCTTAATTTTCCAACCATTAAGTTAATAACTATCCAGTTGTGCATTTAGCATCCATACTAAGCCAAATCAAATTCAACCATGTACAACCTAACATACTAATCTACATCAAGATCATTTACAATATCAACTTTTTCGTTAATCAAAAGTTTAAATTAAAAATGAAACAAAATATTACTTATGTTTTAAAAAAGAAAATACAAACACAATAAAGATGTCAAACTTCTTTCAATAACCACATTAACAATTACACATAATTTATTACAACAACAACAAGCTTTAATCCCACTAGGTGGGATCATTTATGAATCCTTCGTCTCTGTTGTGTCATATTATGTGTCAAATTCTCATTTAAATCAAGTATACTAAGATCATTTTTTATACATCTCAACCAAGTCTTTTTAGGTATACCTCTACCTTTATTAACATAAGGAAAATCTAATGCATCTACTCTCCTAATCGTCTCCATTGAATGATGGACCACCACACACATACATCCAAAAATAAACACTAAAGATTTTTCTAGCGACTCCGCTAGGGGCTCTTCCTCTCTCCATCTTTAGTGAATAATTATTATCTCCAAGATATTATATTTACATAAGACTATCTTTCTTTAGCACTTAACTTATTTCATCCTTAAGCAAAGCTAGCCAACATCCTTTAGGTTTTAGGGCCTCACTCCATGTAGGTCTTGAAACTTCTATTGGGTCCCCCAATAAGTAAAAAAAATAAATTGACCAATAAGAGGAGATGACTAAACTTAGAACCTCTTTATTACTAGCTTGGTGAGACAAGGTTCATCCCATATTTAAGAAAGTTTTAATAAAACAAATAAAGTCTTTTGCAAAATTTTTAAAAGTACTTCTCCTAAATAAAATCATTTTTTGAAATGCACTTCACATAACATAAAGTTTACAAAATATAAAACTTTCAAACCTCTTTTCAAATAATAAGATAATCAACCTCATTTAACATACTTAAACTTGTTAAATGAGGATCCTTTCAAAATCAAATATGCATTGTCAAACTCTTTTTATATTTTTTCAAAATAGAATCAACCAACTCTATTTAACATGCCTAAATTTATTAAATGAGAGTTCTTCAAAATATTTCAAACACCTTTTTCATAAATAAATAAAAAAATTAACCACCTGCACTTAATATACCTAAATTTATTAAGTGGAGTTCCAATTTCAAAATCAAAACAAAATTGAAAATCAATATATCATTGAATTTCATTCCATCTTTCAAAACCAAAATAAATTGAATTCTATTTAACATACCTACATTTGTTAAGTAGAAGCATATTTTTCCAAAATCATGAAAATCGAAATACATTTGAATTCCATTTAACATATCCAAATTTATGAAATGAGAATTTCACCATCAAACAACACATAAAAAAAATTAAACTCTATTTAACATACCCAAATTTGTTAAAGAAGAGTTTTCCTTTTCAAATCAAAACAAAATAAAAATACCAAACACACTTAGCCCCTACTTATAACATACCCAAATTTTTTTAAGGGTTTCATTTTCAAATCAAAACAAAATATCAAACACATTTGGGTCTTACTTAGTATACCTAAATTTATTAAGTAAGTATCACATTTTCAAATCAAATCAAACAGATCAAACACATGACAAACATCATCACAAACAAAAATATTTTCACAAAAGTATTAATGATCACACTTCAAGATATTGGTACGACACAAGGAATATGTATTAATTACCTTCCTTTGAATCAGAGGAATATTATCGACAAACATTGCAGGTGATAATTATGGCCAAACTATAGTGATAATCCGCTAGGCCATCATCTCAAAATAGGCGCTCTATATTATTGTACAGGCCATCCAGAGTTAGCATCAGATGGTATAAACCGCAGTTAGACTACTTGTCACCTTAATATCTTCATTTGATATTTTGTGTGAATCATACTTAGAGATAGATGATATTGAGTTTGATTGACACCTTTGAGCATATCTTTTGACCATCTTAAAGACCTTTCTCCTATCACTTTACGTTATGAGATGCACTCGTAATATATTCCAACCATAAAGAGCTTAGTTATGTTCTCAAAGTATTCTCTAGGCATGATTGTTTTATTATATTTATCTAGGAAGTTAAAAAAGACCAATAAAGTATAGTCTTTTGATATAGAGTTAGACTGGATGTGGGAGAAAGCTTAGCCTACAAGTACTTAAGAAGAGAATTTTTATATCTTCTTGCAACTATGTATTATACTTTATTTTATGCTGAATTAAACATATTTTTTTAGATGGAATGAGAATTAATAAAGATAGACATGGCTTAATAATATTATAATTTACAAGTGAGGTTACAATAATTACTACCTTTAAATCTTTTTATGATTAATTTAACTAATAGCAATCCTAAACTTAAACTCAAAATAACACAACTGTTCTTAGTGCCCAATAAAACTCATATTATGCTCTAAGTTATCAATTTCTGCTCGTCAAGATTAATAATTTGATAGTCCCATATCTCACTTATCGAATGATGACAATGTGAGTGACATCTATCATATATATTATATATATATATATATATATATATATATATATATATATATATATATATATATATATATATATAAATTTTACCTGATATAAAATATAAGCCTTTTAAAAAAATGCAAATTCAAAATATTAAAATGCATTTGGTAAAATATCTAATATATTCATTAATATTTTAGTTAGAATAGAGTTCAAAATTTTCAAATATACTTTAAAATATGTAAAATATATAAATAAATAATATTTTATTAATTTAAAATAAATTTAAAAACTTTTATGAAAATTGCATCTGCATGATAATGCGTTCTGATCTGTTTAACTAATCATGTAGGTTTTTTTTTTTTTTGGAATTTAATGTATACATACAACGCGCTATTCAACCAAGACCTCTTAGTTGAAATCCAAAATATCAGGGTAGGTCTTGCACTTAGGTATTTGTTTTACAGCTAAATAATTCAAAATATTTTTTTATATATATAAAAATATAAAAATATTCTTTGTGAATATATATAGCTAAATTTGTGCATGATATTTTAGGTTTGATATGACACTTAAAATACTATTAGTTGAATCTTGATACTAAAAGCAAGATGATCTCACGAGAGATCAAGCACTTAAAATATCCTTTGAAACTTTGGGATATCAGTTAAATCCCTAAATAGCTCTCAAACATGGAGTGTTTATAGTCAAATCGAGCGTCTCGACGAGCCGGATCTAACGAGCCCAAGATCTCATAATTATGACTTCATTTGAGCATTCAAATACACAAAATACATCATATGATCAAAGGAATCAATTTGAGCCGTCCGATGGAGAGGAGTGGTTCAGATTTTCCATGTATTCTGAGGCATCATCATCCCTATAAATAGCCTCATTACATATGAGAGGAGGTTAAGTAAGAGAGAGCATGAAAATCCTCCGAGCATAATCGCTACTCACCTGCCACGTTGGTTACCAACCACTCAAAATTACTCTTCTTACAAAGTATGTGAAGAGTGTGTTATTAGCATGAAGAATGGTTTTGATTTGGCTCATTCCAACATATATGAATCAATAAATACATCATAAAATAGAGGTAAGGATATATAATCTATTTTATTGACGATTCTAGTAAAAAAAATAACTTTGGCTTATTTTTTACAAGAAAAACTAGATTATTTTGGTGCATGCAAAGTTTCAGGAAAGTATTGAAATGAAGTTAACAAGGTTATTAAAACTAGTCAAATAGGCCAATGTGGATTGTTTGTTTAAAAGACATGGAACCTTTTTTTGATAAGTATAGAGTTAAAAGCATGAGAAACCTACATACCCCACAAAGCAGAATTTTAAAGAGAATGAATCAAAATATTCTGGACAAAGTGAGAAACAGAGAAACAAGTTGAAATTCAATCGAATTCCAAATTATTTATAATCATAAGCAATAAATTGCAACATCCATATTTTGAATCAAAGTTCAACATTTGTTTTGTCAAAGCAAACACCAGAAAAATCTTGAAGCTGACAAAAGCTCATTTTCGATTACTTCAAATTTTTCTGTGCATCATATATGCACACATTTCTTATGAAAAGAGGAAGAAGCTTATGTCTTTCATAGAAACAATGAACAATGTAACTCTAACAAATTGTCAAATTTCATAACAAAAAAGATTATCATTAGCTGAGATGTTACTTCGGATGAAGAAGCACATGGAAGTGGACTAAAGAGGCACAATGTAATAACAAATACTTGAATTTTTAACGAGAAAGAACTTGAAATGCAAATGAAAGCTAAAGCTATCAACCAGTAGGCTAAGGTGCCTTGCACTTAGGTATTTGTTTTACACAGCTAAATAATTCAAAATGTTTTTTATATATATAAACATATAAAAAATATTCTTTGTGCATATATATTGCTAAATTTGTGTATGATATTTTAGGTTTGATATGACACTTAAAATACTACTAGTCACGAATCTTGATACTAAAAGCAAAGTCCGAGCTGGCGGGTCGAGATCAAGATCTTAAAATATCCTTGAAAACTTTGAGATATCGGTTAAATCCTAAATAGCTCTCAAGTGTTTATAGTCAAATGTCGGCGTCGGGTCTAACGAGCCCAAGATAATTTTGACTTCATTTGAGCATTCAAATACACAAAATACATCATGATCAAAGGAATCATTTTGAGTAGTCCGATGGAGAGGTAATTGATTTTCTATGTATTTCTGAGAGTCTCATAAATAGCCCTCATTCATTTTTCATGAGAGGTCAAGCAAGAGGAGAGAGCTCTAAAGCATGAAAATCCTCCGTGCATAATCGTACCACTGCGGTAGACCACTCGGTGTTGGTTACCAACCGCTGTCGCCGCCACGATCCTCACCGTCAATCTCCGTCGGTTTCCATCATAACGACCTTCATCATCAGTGGTTGTTTCCCACTATTCGTCATCATCTACCTACATTCTTAGCGAGCGTATTATATGGCTATTGTTGTCCGATTTTGGGATTCCATTGTCAACCCTTCTCATATACAATTATGTAATCCAGAACTTGTACTCCATAATAAATATATAGTGGAAGCTTTTTTCTTGTGATTTTCCCTCTTTTGATGTTTTCCACGTAAAATTGAATTTTCTTGTTCACTCTTTAAATACATGTGTGTGTTGGATATCACAAACAAGTAAGGCGTAAACTTTCACTCTAGGCGGCTTTCTAGTGCGTAATAGTTTGGCGTCGGTGAGAAACTAATTCCATTATTTTATCTTGTATCAAGTTTCCAACAAGATCAAAACCACCATCAGGTGGAGCATTTCAAGCTTTTAAGGCGAAGAATGAAGATTCATCAAACATTCCTTGATTGTTGGCGGGGCAACTTTTAATCTCAGAAGATCTCCCATGTTAATATGTTAAGCATCTAATCAATTGCCATCCCAAGAAACAAGTCAAAGTTGGAGGATATTTCAACATTGAGAAGAGATATAGCTTTGCAAATTATGATTTTCCAATCATACTCATGAAAAAAATAAGTTTAAGGAGAAACTTTGGCTACAACCACAAACGGATGTTTTGATTCGACCTCTTCCATCAGTTAACGTAGTCAATACATTGATAAACAACCTCGGATGGGTCAAAAATCCTCAGCGGATTCAATTTAACCTCATCCATACAGGTTAACGTCATCGGGTAACACCCTAACAAAGAACCTTGAATAGGTCAAAAATCCTCAGTGGATTCAATTCAACCTCATCAATACAGGTAAACGTCATCGGGTAACACCCTGACAAACAACCTCGGATAGGTCAAAAATCCTCAGCGGATTCAATTCGACCTTTTCCATACAGGTTAACGTCATCGAGCAACACTGACAACCCGGATAGGTCAAAATCCGGATTCAACCTCTTCCCGGGTTGCGTCATCGGGTAACACCTAACAAATAACCTTGGATAGGTCAAAATTCTCGGCTTCAATTCAACCTCTTCCACGAGTTAACGTCGCCGGTAGCTTTCGACACAACAACCTAGGATAGGTAAAAAGGTCATTGGTGGATTTCCCATGGCATCTTCCACACAGGTTAATGTCATCGGGTAATACTCTGACAAATAACCTCGGATGGGCGAAAAATCCTCAGCATATTCAATTCAACCTCATCCATACAGGTTAACGTCATCGGGTAGCACCCTGACAAACAACCTCGGATAGGTCAAAAATTCTCAGTGGATTCAATTCGACCTCTTCCATACAAGTTAACGTCATCGGGTAACACTCTGACAAACAACCTCGGATAGGTCAAAAATCCTTAGCGGATTCAATTCGACCTCTTCCATACAGGTTAACGTCATCGGGTAACACCCTGACAAACAACCTCGGATAGGTCAAAAATCCTCAGCAGATTCAATTCAACCTCTTCCACATAGGTTAACGTCATCGAGCAAAGACTCTGACAAACAACCTACGATAGGTCAAAAGGTCTTTGGTGGACTTCCCAAGGCCTCTTCCACACAGGTTAACGTCATCGGGTAACACTCTGACAAACAACCTCAGATGGGTCAAAATCCTCAGCGGATTCAATTCAACCTCTTCCACACAGATTAACATCATCGGGTAACAAATAATCTGGATGAGTCAAAATCCTCAGCGGATTCAATTCAACCTCTTCCATATAGGTTAACGCCATCGAGTCACACTCTTGCAAACAACCTCGAATAGGTCAAAAATTCTCATCGTCACCGGTCACTGCCGCCGACCATCGCCGACTACCATCACCGGTCACCACCGCCGACCATCGCCGACAATCTCCGTTGGTCACCACCATCATCGCCGGTCATCCCGTTGATTCACGTTTATACCGTCGACTCTTGATACTGAGCCATTTCGATACCCTTATATCGTGTCGGTCCGCGTTGTCGACCATCGTTGATTCATTGGTCACCACCGTGGCCGTGCGCGCCACCATCACGTCGCGGTTATCATTGCCGACCACCCGTCGCTAACCGATCCGGTCACCATGCCGACCTTGGCAATCTCAGTCATCACCATCATCATGAGCCATCTCGCTTTTCGTCGTCGGGTCATCCCGCCAGCCCATCCGTCGATTATCGCCATCATCGCCGCCTCGAACCCGGTTGGTCCGACAAGGGCAGTTGACACCTCTTTCGAGGGAAAACTGGAGCCTCGCCGTATGAACAATGGGCCTTGATCACCTCCGAACGACCTCCTCTTAAGAAGAAGAGGGACACTTATGCATATGAAGAGTATGCTTCTCTCTTGGTAGGGAGGTTTTATAGACCTAGGAGCAAAAGGTAAAATCACCAAAAACAAAACGGTCAAAGCGCCCAAAAGGGCGAAACGGGCAAAACAAACAAAAAACCCTCGCCGCGGCGCTCACCGTCATGGCCCTCCATCCGCCCGTTCGCCACGACCGCCCATTCTGCCGTTCGCGAACTGGCGTGAACAAAGCGTGCGACCGGTGGGCCCTCAATGTAAGGCCAAGCCATTCGCACCTCGACCCATTCAGCCCGCCGTTCAGCGGAGACCCGGCGCCAAGACTTATCATGATCGCTTGGTGCCAGCGTGTGGGAGCCCGGCGTGCCGGCGTATGCACCGTCAAATCATGCTTGCTGAATGGGTCCATAACTCTTGTGCCTATCCACATACATCTGTGACCTGCGCCCGCTTTTTGATCATAATCTTGTGCTCCCATGAAAATCTGTTCTCTCAAAATATATGGTTGATGGACCCGCAGATTTCTTTGAAGAATGTGCTATTTTCAAGTATTTGACGTATAAATTTTTGGATGATTGAAATAATGTCATCCAAAAATAGGGGGGCAACTGATATAATACTTAAAATACTACTAGTCGAAGCATGAATCTTGATGCAAAAGCAGATCAAGCACATAAAATATCCTTGGAAACTTTGGGATATCGATCCTAAATAGCTCTAAAATATGGAGTGTTTTAGTCAAATCGGCGTAGCGGATCTACAAGATCTCATAATTCTGACTTCATTTGAGCATTCAAATACTTAAAATACATCGAATGATTAAAGGAATCATTTTGAGCCGTCCGATGGAGAGGAGTGGTTCGGATTTTTCATGTATTTATAGAGACGCCACTCCTCCAATCAATAAATAGCCCCTCATTCTTCATATGAGAGGAGGTCAAGCAAGAGAGAGGAGAGAGCTCTACAACAACAACAACAACAACAACAACAACCCTTAATCCCACCGCCGGCATAATCGTGCCACAACTCGACGGTCGCCGACCACCCCCGTTGGTTACCAACCACCTCCGCCACCGCCGTCGGTAGATCCGCACGATACGCATTTCTCTCAGTGGTCTCCATCATGACGATAATGTCGTCGGCGTTCTCATTATCTGCTACCCTGCTATACAACCAACATGACTATATGGCTGTTGATGTCTGATTTTGGAATTCCCATTGTCAGCCTTTCTCATATACAATTATGTAATCCAGTTATGAGGAAAACTTATACTCCAAAATAAATATATAGAGTGAAGCTCAGCCGGTCTCTCTTTTCGAGATTTTCTATATAAAAATTATGGAGTTTTTTTGTTCACTCTTTAAATACATGCATGTGTGCTAGATTTCACAAACAAGGCTAAGGCGTAAACTTTCACTCTACCGGTTTTCTACGCATAGTTTTCTACAGGCAGCGGTATAAATGCTGCGCGTCCATAACTCAAATCTTGTCGCGTATCCACATCACGTACTCTGCGCCCGTGATCATAATATTGTGCTCCCATGAAGATCTATTCCCTCAAAATTTATGGTTTATGGACCCGCAAATTTCGTTGAAGAATGTGTTATTTTCAAGTATTTGACATATATATTTTTGCATGATTGAAATAATATCATCCAAAAATATGGGGGCAACTGATATGACACTTAAAATACTACTAGTCGAAGCACAAATCTAGATGCTAAAGTAGATCCAAGTTGGCCGGATCAAGCACTTAAAATATCCTTGAAACTTTGGGATATCAATTAAATCTCTAAATATTTCTCAAACATGGAGTGTTTATAGTGTCGGCGTCTCGATGAGCATCTAACGAGCCCAAGATCTCATAATTATGACTTTATTTGGGCATTCAAATACACAAAATACATCATAAGATCAAAGGAATCATTTTGAGTCGTCCGATAGAGAGGAGTGGTTCGGATTTTGCATGTATTTACAGAGACGTCACTCCTCTAATCTATAAATAGCCCCTCATTCCTCATGAAGAGGCAGGCAAGAGAGAGAGGAGAGGCCATAAATTAAATCCCGTTACCACCCTTGCCGCCTCGGCGGCATGCGTAATCGCACCGTCGTCAATCTCGGTTCATCGTCACCTACTGCCGACCTCGTAGGTCATCGTCCGGTCATGCCGACCGATCGGGTCACCGCCGACTACCATCGGTCCTTAGCCGATCACCATGGCCCATCTTGGCGATCACCATCCGACGACTCGTTAATTATTTGACCACGTTCGTTATTATCGATTGTTGTTGTCGATTTTGAATTCTCATTGTCGACCCTTCTCATATACAATTTTGTAATCCGAACTTGTACTCCAAAACAAATACATTGTGGAAGATTTCTCGGCTAGGCCGTGGTTTTCCTCTTTTCGAGATTTTTTCACGTAAAATTCAAGTTTTCTTATTCATCTTTAAATAGATGTGTGTGTCTTTGGATTTACAAAAAAGAAGCGTAAACTTTCACTCTACCGCAACTGATTTTCTAGCACGCAACAAGGTTAGTGATAGAAAATTTTGATTTTTAATGGAGAGATCTATATATATATATATATATAGGCAAAATTTTTCAACTAAGTACCTTTTAAACTTTAATTAGCCAAATAGGCTTAACAAAAAAAAAATTTCAAAATAGGCACAATTGCCCTGGCCACTGGCTAAAATATTTTTTTTTAAAAAAGGGGAATTTATATACATATCACACAATTCTTATATATTTGCATATCTATCATCACAGTTAGCGTAAAATATTTTTTTTTGGCCTAAATTTTTTTTTTAAAAGGGAAATTTACATACATATCACACAGCGTAAAATATTTTTTTATTTAAAAAAAAGGAATTTACATACATATCACACAATTCTTATGTATTTACATATCTAACATCTAAAGTTAGGTATTTACTTATCTAATATTTTTCTATGCTTAAAAGATACATTTCATTTTTAAAAAATTGAGTGGTATTTTGATGTGATATTAAAGATTAGAGTGTTATATATATAAAAATTAAAATTTATGTGTTAAATATATAAATACATAAGAATTGTGTGGTATTTATATAAATCCACTCAAAAAAAAAATACAAATTTTATAATTTTGCTGAGAGACCTCAACTTTAATTTATCTTTTCTTAATAAATATCTAAATTTTATATTTAAAATATATTTATTTTTATATACATAAAAGATAAATTTTATTAAAATTTAATAATCTTTTATATGTAAAATTGAAGTTTAGTTATTATATATGTGCATAAGAATTGTGTGGTATATATATAAATCCCCCCCAAAAATACTAATTTTTTAATTTTGAGGCCTCAACTTTAATTTATCTTTTTTTAGTAAATATCTAAATTTTATATTTAAAATATATTTATTTTTATATATATAAAAGATAAATTTTATAATATAAAAGATAAAAAAATGTTAGGCCAGAATATGTTTAAAAATATATAATAAATTTATAATAAAAAAAATTAATTTCATATTTACATAAAAAATTTATACATATATATTATACATTGAAGTTAAATTTATACAATAGAGAAGCTAAATTTATATAATATAGAAGCTAAATTTTATTATACATTTTTAAACGTATCCTGATCTAATAGAGAACTTCATTCTTATGTTGTTACATATTTAAATTTAAAATTTCATATTTACATAAATATTATAAATTTTTTTAATTTTATATAAAAAAGATTATTAAATTGTAACAAAATTTATCTTTTATGTATATAAAATAAATATATTTTAAATATAAAATTTAGATATTTATTAAAAAAAGATAAATTAAAGTTGAGGTCTCTCAGCAAAATTATAAAATTTGTATTTTTTTTGAGTGGATTTATATAAATACCACACAATTCTTATGTATTTACATATATAATAACTAAACTTCAATTTTTACATATAAAAAAGATTATTAAATTTTAATAAAATTTATCTTTTTATGTATATAAAAATAAATATATTTTAAATATAAAATTTAGATATTTATTAAAAAAAGATAAATTAAAGTTGAGGTCTCTCAGCAAAATTATAAAATTTATATTTTTTTGAGTGGATTTATATAAATACCACACAATTCTTATGTATTTATATATTTAACACATAAACTTTAATTATTACATATATAACACTCTAATCTTTAATATCACATCAAAAATATCACTTTATTCACTTTTAAAAATGAAATGTATCTTTTAAGCATAATATTAGATAAGTAAATATCTAACTTTAGATATTATATAAATACAAAATTCTTTAAATAAAAAAATATTTTATGATTGTGTGATATGTATGTAAATTCCCCTTTAAAAAAAAAATTAGGCCAAAAAAATATTTTACCCTCACTGATGATGATATGTAAATATATATTGTAAGAAAATGTGTTTTAAAAAAAATTATTTTAATCAGTGGTCAATCACATGGCTGACTGTACATACAGTGTTAGGTGTTAAACGGCGTATTTAAAAAAAATTTGACTAAAATTTAAAAGGTGCTTAGTTTAAAATTTTGCCATATATATATATATATATAGAGAACTAATCTTAATTTTCAAGAGAGTCAAAGTCAAATTTATATTTTAGAATAAAAATAAAAAGTAAAAAGAAATTTTAAAATGAGCAAATGACTAATTTGATATCTTGAGAGTACGATTACTCCCCTCAACTGTGAGTGAATCCACCTTTCTATATATCTATATATATATATATATATATATATTTCAAAATTAAGCATTAACAACAAGAAACGAACGTAACATACGTAAATAATAAATTTAACAAAAACTGCTTGCCAAACTTTCCTTACATTCCTCCAACAAAATTCAACAAAAAAAAATACACTAATAAGTAATAACCTCATGCAAAAAGAGAAGAAAGGATAGTAATATAGACTGTGATTCAAATAAATTGGCCTCTCTCTCTCTCTCTCTCTAACAAAGAAGTAGGACAGATAATACCAAAATCAAAGCAGCGAGAAGAACACCAGAAAATATTGCCGCCACTGGTGACGAAGGTGACTGGTTACGGCTGTACCCAGGAACCAGGGTACCATTCTATCAGGAGGCGGCGGCGCAGATTGGGTCGCGTACGGAACTGTAGGCGAAGGATAGTATCCGTACGGATTAGTTGGCGGCTAGTACGGTGTGTTCTCCTCAGGTGGTGTATATGATACGCAGTCCGGCGTGTAAGTCGGGGGCGGAGGTGGAGTACAGGGGATCAATAGGCACTCTGTGGGAAGGTCATCTGCTAGTGCCGGCGGCGAAGAGATTACAGCGAGGTAGAATAGGAGAAGAGAAGAGGAAGCCATTGAAGAGAGAAAATCAGATGGAGAGAGGTTTGGCTGCGAGGCTAGGGTTAGAAGTTTAGGATTTTGTTTGATTTTCGCTTATTAGGGAACTTAAAAATCGCGACTTTATTTCATATACAGAAATTACAGAACAAAAAAAAAGGAATTTAAACATAAATAGAAAGATGCGAAATTAAATTATTTCTGTGAATTCCTAAAAGAAACTTTTGTTTTTAATTTAGAAGATGAGATCATTCAGATGTTAACAGTTTAAAATTTAGGCATATTGGTAGGTTTAAGAAAACCGTGATTTAATATATTTTGACTTTATTAGGAATAAATTAATTAAAAATTTTAAAAAATAAACATATTTTCGGCATAAAAATTAAATCAACTCCCTCATTTGATTGATAATAAAATTTGTGAGAAAGTTTTATATTTTTAAAAAATTTAAGTTCATATTTCGCAAAAATGAACAATGAGATTACAAAAATAACACCTTGTTAACGAAGCTTAACTTCTCACTGGAGAAATCATAGAGGAGTTCTAATCAGAAAGTATTTAGGGATGGAAGAGTAGAGATTCCCACTTGGAGGATTGCAGGAGCTCCTAGGAGGAAGAAATTCAAGACTGATGTAGCTGACAGTGTAGGAAGAGCCATAGGGATGGGCTCTGGAGTTCACAGATGAAGCATAGAGGGATTTATGCTAACTAGCTGAAAGGGATTCAACATGGGTTTGCCAGTAAATAGAGCAAATTAAAGAGCAAGGATGACTGCAATAAGGGAACCAAGCAAGTCCTAGAGGAGAACCTAAAGAATTCATCGCAAGCACTTAAGATCTTATGAGAGAATCTTGCAATATTGAAATTAACTCATGAAACATCTTTTATTAGAAAACATAAAGAGCTTTTGGAACAAATTTCTGATGTTATTTTATACTGTGATTCAAATAAAATATCCCTCAATCCAACAACAAAGTAGAACGGATAATGCCAGAATTAAAAAAAATAGTAAGGAACAGAATATTTAGCTGAGTCGGCGACGAAGTGTGGTTACGACTATACTGGGAACCAGACCTGTAAGATTAGGAAGCGGCGCCAGCTTGGGCCTAAGGAGATGTGGGCAGAAGGGTAGTAATGTAACGCTCACCACGACGGGTGGTACGACGTCTCTCCCGCGCATATAGTAGTCCGGCGGAGGTGGACAGGAGATTAATGATCAAAAAAGTCATCGGCTAGCGCTAATTGATTACAGCGAGGAAGAATGAGGAAAAGAAGGAAGAGAAATAGAGAGAGGTTTGGCTAGGAGGGTCGGGGTTTGGGCTTTTAGTAGTTTGAGGATTTGTTTGATTTTCGCATTTCGTACGGAAAAAAGGAAATTTAAAAATTTTTAGTGTCTAATTAAGATTTTAAATGTGATTATTTTAAAAATTTATGCCTTTAAGAAGCTGCTTGTATATAATGAAAGATGAAACTTGATGTCTTTCTTCTATTATAGTTGTTTATTGAGTTCTCTATTAATATAATTTGTAATTTTATTTATGCTATTAGTTTTTATAAATAATACTATATTTTCTCTATTAGTGTTATTTTAGGGCTTTGGAACATAAGAAACGACATATCAAAATCTATGATGAATGATATATAATTAAATCATAACTAAATTTAGTCTTTAAATCATTAGAGTGAATGTGCGCACTTAGTCAAACTAATTCATATAATAAAATAATATTTAAAAAGAAAAGGAAAAGAAAAATGAATGACATTATAAAAGATATTCAAGATGAAGACTTGAATAATAAGATATCATCGTTGGGTATATCTATAATTTGAGAAAGATCATAATTATTATATATATTAATTATAATTGATAATTACATTATCAATTATAAGGTTGAACTAGCCGAGTTTGATTTTTAAAACATGCTTTTGCAAGCAATTGTTTTTTCAGAAAAAAATATAACTTCACAGAATATACAAAATTATTTTAGAGTTCAAGAGAATAAGTGAGCCAATTTATGCCTGTCTTTCTTCTCAATTGTTATTTTATTCTAAAAACTTTTTTATATATCACCGTTCTGCTTTTGGATTTGGGATTTTCAATATATATATATATATATATATATATATATATATATATATATATATATATATATATATATATTTAATATCTGCTGTTATATTATTATTTATTTCTCCTGAAGTTATTTATTCATAAATAGTTTTTAATAATGTTTTAAAAAAATTTATGTATTTCTTTCTCATGCAGGATATGGAGCTATTTAATAAAATATTCAGATTGGAGACGTACCTTCACTGGCTGGAGACCACGCATATTTGAGAGAAATCCTCAAGGTGGATGGTCAAGTTGCAATTAATACATATATATTAGGGTTTATATATATATAGAGAGAGAGAGAGAGAGAGAGAGAGAGAGAGAGAGAGAGAGAGAGCATATAGTAATTTCATAATCTAGAGTATTTATTTTCATGCTGTCTAATTTTTACATGAATAACCGTACGGCTCAATCGTTGATGGGTAGTACGGCATGTTCTCGCATGCATAATGACATAGTCAGCATGAGGTGTAAAGGGGGATTACAGTGTCGAAAGTCACAAGTCATGTGAACAGAAAGTGAGGAAGAATAAAAGAAGAAAGGAGTGATCAAGAGAGATAGAGAGAGGTTTGGCTGGGAGGGTCGGGATTTGGACTTTTAGTAGTTTGAGAATTTGTTTGATTTTCACTTTTCGTATGCAAAAAAGGAAATTAAACATAAATGTAAATGTACAAAATTAAATTATTTCTATCAACTACTAAAAATTAAACAAAGTTGTAAATTTTTAAAATATATTTTTTTTAATTTAGAAGTTGAGACCATTCAGATATCACGAGTTTAAAGTTTAGGCATATTAGGAAGCTTTAGAATACCGTATAATTTAATTTTTTTTTTTTTGCTTTATTAGGAATAAATGAATTAAAAAATAAATTTTGGGTTTAAAAATTAATCAATTCCGTTATTCCGTTATTTTCAATATAGATCAGTTTAAAAGTCATTTGATTTTGCGCATTATAGAAAGCTTTTAAAAAAAACTTAATGTACTTTATTATGACTTTATTTGGTATAAGTATAGAATTTAATATTTTACGACTTTGTTTCGTCTGAAAGATTAACAAAAATGGAAAATGACAATAAAGGCTAACATTAAAGGAATTGATTATTCGAATTGATTGATTAATGAGATATTAACAGTTTTATTTTATTTTATTTTTTGAGAAAGCAGTAATTCTTCAAATATTTTCAATATATATATATATATATATATATATATATATATATATATATATATATATATATATATATATATATATATATACTGCTGATTAAGTGATTAGGTGGTTACCTCCACCAATAGAAGTAGGGGTAAAATCATTTGTAACATGTAACTCTCCATCAAAGCAAAGCAACAAACGTGATATAATATAAGTTATCCTCAAACAGGTCTTAATATCTTATCTATATCATAAGAAAATATGGCATAATATAAGTTATCCTCTAAAAATATTAAATAGTTCAAACTTTTAAATGTGTAAATATGATTTCAAATTGCATTGAAATATATATACATACATATTATATAATATATATATATATATATATATATACATATATACATATATATATATATATATATATATATATATATATATATATATATATATATATATATGTATATTATTTGTTTATTGTTGCTTTCTATTTACATTAACAATTTTTGTAAGTATTTACTCACTCATTCTACCAATTGAGTCTCATTTAAAGTGAAGAATTTTTATATTTCACATATTTGTTTTCCAATATGAAAATGATAGAAGAAAGGATAAATTTAAATACATATATTATTTTTTATATTTAAAATATATAAGAATACAAATATCATTTATATTTTTATTTAATGGAAGAATAAAATAAAATAAAAAAAATATCCACCCACAATATCATACCACTAATTGTTGCATTTTATGATTAATTAAAAATAAATCCAACATATTAAATTAATTGTTAAAAGGTATGAATACTGAATAAACAGTAGCTATAAAAATTAAATACGTTTAATCAATTTAGAAATTAAACTTTTTTAAAATATATTGTCTTATACATAAGTATTTAAAATTTTTGTTAATTTTATATATACATAACATTTTATAATGGAATATAATAATTTTGATGCTAAAATTTCACATATTTATAAAATTTTAAGAAAAAATAATTAAAATTTAAAACTTTTTTCATATATTTATGAAATGAATGCCAAACCATGAAATGTATTTATCTCACTAAATACATTAACAAAATTTATAGTACGATTTTTTTAAATAAGTAATAATTGTTGAAATAAACACTACCATTGCGGTCCCAAGTGGATGCAAAAGTGGAGGGTTGCGTAGTAACAAACAGTAAAATTTGTCGATATAATTATGACATGAATCCTTTAAATCATTGTGTTAATGCTGAAAGCAGCTACGTATGGGTTGAATACTTGAAAAATGTGCTTGAGCCGATCGTGCGAGTGTTAAGCAAGGTTCCCACATTATGGACGGATGCGGCAAAGAAGTTAGTCCATGAAACTAGGTTAGGATCTTGGAATATATGTACTCTTACGTAAATTAATGGAATTAATAGATATTATGGTTCATAGAAAGATAAATATTTTTTGTGTTCAAGAAACTAAATGGATTGGGGAGAAGGCTAAGAGATTGATAGTTTAGGTTTTAAACTTTGGTATTCGGTAAAAGTCGAACTAGAAATGATTATAGATAAAAGTTTGAAGGATAATATTATAAGTATTAATAGATGTGGAGATAGAATTATAGCTTTAAAGATTATTGTTGATACTAAGATTATCAATGTTATAAGTGTTTATGCTCCTCAAGTAGGTTTGGAGGTAAGTTCAAAAGAAAAATTTTGGAATGAATTAGGGATTAATACAAAAGATACCTCTGAAGAAAAAAAGTATTTATTCGGGAGATTTAAATGGACATGTAGAGTGGTAGAAGATTTTAAAAGTATTCATGGTGGTTATGGATTTGGAGTGACTAATGAAGAAGGTAGACTATATTAGATTTTGCCTTAACTTATGATTTTGTAGTTGCTAATACTTTATTTAAGAAAAGAGATGAACATATTATTACTTATAAAATGGATCTAGTAAAACACGATTGATTATTTTTTGATAAGAAAAATAGATCGTTTAGATTGTAAAGATTGTAAGTCATTCCAAGTGAAATTTTAAGTACCCAACATCGACTATTATTTAGATTTTAAGATGAAAGGTTGTAAGAGAAAAATAAACTTAATTATTGTCCTAGGATTAGATGGGGACACTTAAAGAACACAAATGAAAATATTTTTAAGAGCAAGCTACAAGAAATTAAAGTTTGGGATGTTCATAAGGAAGCTAACGTTATGTGGGAAAAATATCATGCTATTAAACAAGTTGCTAAAAATGTGCTTGAATCAAAAGGAAAAGCTTCTTTTAATAAGAATAGTTGGTGAGTCGAGTGTGCAAGAAAAATAAGAAATAAGAAGCATTGTTATAAAACTTGGTTTAGATGTAAAACTGAGAATTGGGAAAGATATAAAATGGTCGTAGAGATTCTAAGAAAGCAATATATGATGCAAAATTTAGCTTTTAGTGATTTATACAATAGATTAGATACCAAAGAAAGTGAAAGATGTATGTATAAGTTAGCCAACCAAAGAGATAGGAGAAGTAAAGACATAGTTCAATTGAGGAGTATTAAGGATGAAAATAATAAAGTGCTTTTCTTAAAAAAAGATATTGAAAATAGGTGGATGAGGTATTTTAATAAACTTTTCAATGAAGGATCTGAAAGTACGATTGATTTTAGCAACCTTAATACCCTAAACAAAATAAAATTTCATTTTATAATATTAGTAAATGAAGTTAGTGAAGCTTTAAAGAAAATGAAATGTGGAAAAGCAAGAGGACGGATAATATTCTAATAAGTGTGGAAATGTTTAGGAGATCAAGGAATTTCTTGGCTTACAAATCTTTTTAATGTTATTTTAAAGACTAAAAGATGCCGGATGAGTGGAGAAAGAGTTTGTTGGTTCCTATATTTAAGAATAAAGGTGATGCACAAGATTGTGCAAATTACAGGAATTAAGTTAATGTGCCATACATTAAAATTATGGGAGAGAGTAATCATAGAGCGATGTTTTAAGTTTCTCACAGTTTGGTTTCATGCCAAGTAGATCTACTATGGATGCTATACATTTGTTAAGAGGTTTGATGGAGAAGCATAGAAAATAAAAAGGATCTACATATGATATTTATTGATTTAGAGAAAGCTTATGATAAAGTCTCAAGAGATGTTCTTTGGAGAGTTCTAGAACAAAAAGAAGTTAATATTGGTTATATTCAAGTCATTAAGGATATGTATACTAGAGTTGTCACTTGTGTCCAAACACAAGGAGGATTGACAAACTATTTTCCTATTTGTTGGATTACATCAAGGATCAACATTAAGCCCTTATCTTTTACTTTAGTTATGGATGTTCTAGGCATTTACAAGAAGATGTACCGGTGTATGCTTTTGCGATGACATTCTTCTTGTTGATAAGACTAGAGAGGAGTCCAAATGAAACTTGAATTATGGAGGTCAACTTTAGAGTCTAAAGGTTTCGAAGCATCTAAAGCGAATATATGGAGTGTAATTTTAGTTGTAGAAATTTTAGTGGTAGTGTTGTGACTTTAGGTGATCAAGTCATTAATAAGAGTGAGCGATTGATATTTAGCTCTATTGTTCAAAATGATGGTGAAATAGATGGAGATATTATTAGTAGAATTCAAGTTGGATGGTTGAAGTGGAGGAATGCATCGCCTATTATGTGATAGAAAAGTTCCACTTAAACTTAAGGGAAAATTTTATAAGATGGTGGTAAGACCCAATGACTTATGAGAAATGTTGGCCAATAAAAGAGAAACATAAGAGTAAGTTAAGTGTTACAGATGAGGATGCTGTGGATGAGTGGCTTTACCCTTAGAGATAGAATGCAAAATGAGTATGGAAAAAAGTTGGAGTAGCAGGTAGATAAGATTAGGGAGAGATGGTTTGGCCACATAAAGCGTCGTCAATGACCATTAGAGAGTAGATGCATTAGATTTTCCTTATGTTAAGAAAGGTAGACCCAAAAAAGACTTGGTTAAGATGTATAAAAAATGATCTTAGTATACTCGAATTAAATGAGAATTTGACACATAATAGGACACAATGGAGACGAAGGATTCATGTAGCCGACCCCACCTAGTGGGATTAAGGCTTGTTGTTGTTGGAGAAGAAAAAAAATCTTTATATGTTAAATTTATTTTCAACTATTAATATTGATTAAAGAAGATTAAAAAAGATAAGTAACTTTTTTAATATTGAAAATAATTAATAATTTTAATTCAAATAGGTGCCAATGTAAGGAATTACACAATATAGCTTTAACTGCATTTTTCGGATTGCCTATAATAGGATAGATTTAAGAAAAAATTAATAAGAAGATATGATGCTGATTTTAGAGAAAAATTTTAAAAGAAAATATCATGATCAAAGGATTAGAAGTAGGGACCTCAATAATTCTGAATTTTATATGTTGTATTGTATAAATTAAAATCTTCATTTATCAAAAATCAAAATTAAATGAGTTTTTAATTTTTTGCATCCATGTACTAAATTTGTAACTTCTAAATAAATCTATGAGGGGCTCTATGTACACTAAATTCTTAAATTTGAATTTTACAATTACTTGAAACATTCCTTAAAACTTTTCTGTGTTTACAATTATTATTTGAAAGCTTAAGCACATGATTACAAGTCCTTAAGGAATAGTATTGTAATAAATTAATATTAAATTTGATAATTAAAATTTTACAGTTTTAAATACATTTTCAAAACTAATTAATTCAAAATTGAAGTCAATTATATTTCTGATAAATAGAGACATTTGTGATTAAAAATATTAAAAATAAAAATTATAATATTCTTAAATTTTAAATATGAATGGATATAAATTATATCTAAATAGAAGTTATCTCTAACAATATTTATCAAAATCAGACAATAAAGTATATAAGAGAATGGTATCAAATAATTATGGATTATTAAAAGAGTTTATATAATAAGTTTATAATTTACATTTTCAAATTTATTGTTTGATATTTAGATATTAAATTTGTCATTACAACTGAAACTAAAAGGTGGAATTATCGATGTAATTTAATATAATAATTTTGACATTTAATTTTTAAATCGTTATTGATGAAAATGAATATTTTACTGTATGGAGCATAAAAATTCATGAATTTTAAAATAATTAATAAATAGATAATAAACTTCGTTTGAAAGAGTTTAAGTAGTGGCCAGTCCAATATTAATAAATTGATTTAAATTTTTTATTAAATGTGAGATTAAAGATTCATTTATATTCATTGTTAGAGAATAATAACCCAAAATTTTTAAACGTTAGAGTTTCAAATGCTGTGAATTTTCAAAGCCATAAATATTAATAGAAAAATGCATCTATTAAATAACAGATAAATATTATATGGCTGCAATTAAAATCATCAAATAAAATTAAAAAAATGGAATACTAAGATTTTGTATTGGAAGAAATACAAGTTAATTTTATAATAATCTTATAAATTAAAAATATATATTTTATCAATATGATTTAAATCAAAATCTATTAAATTTTTTTTCCAAAATAAAATTTGCTAAATTAATTGAAAAAGAAATTTAACTTACCTGGCTGAGGAGAAATCACAGCACAAATAAATGAAGAAGAGAGAAGAAAATAAGGTGAAAAAATCGTAAGTGAAGTAAGTGATGCTTTGATAAGCATAGCATATAGTTGTGAGAGGCCAAAAATCACGGATATTAACAGCAAACATTCTGAATGCCAATGGATTACGCACAGCAGAATTGACGGGGCAAAATCGCACGAGCAGTACGACGGACGGAAAAATTTCTAAAAATGCGTTATCTGAAAACGCTAATTATGAATACGTTTTTGCTCCTTCATATATTAATTTTTAAGGGTGCTCCTTTTACTAAAATTAAGCTTTTGAGTGCTCCTTTTTAAAATTTGGCCTTTTTGAGTTATTATGATGTTTTGAGTGTTATTTTTGCAATATTTGATATTTGAGTATTAAATATGTAATATAGATGATTTACAGTGTTATGTAAATCCCATATAATTTATTATACTTTTGAACGAATCATATTTTTTTTCATAGATGAAATTAGAAGTAACAAAGAGAGATGTGTGTTTAATGCTAATAAAATCTACAAATATGTGAGGGATGAATCGCCACACGGTAGCATAATTACCATATTAGAACAGAATACAAAATTTTTAAATATACTATATAATATGTAAAATGTATAAATAAATAATATTATATTAATATAAAATTTTTGAGCTTATGTAAATTGCATCCGCAGCAATGTGCAAAACAGTATATTTAACTATTCATGTATCTGTTAGTTCGACTAAGCCAAATAATTCAAAAAAGATTTTTTTTTTAATATAAACATTTAAAAAAGTATTATTTTTGAGTATATTTGCCAACTTTCAGCATTAAGAACAGCATTAGTAACATACGTAAACTACAAATTTAACCAAAATCTGATTGCCAAAATTCCCTTAAATTCCTACAACAAAATTCAGCAAAAAATACAGTGATAAAGGCATGCAGAAAGAGAAGAAAGAAGAGTAATCTCCACTGTGATTCAAATAAAATATATCCCTCAATCTAACAATAAAAGTAGAACGGATAATGCCAGAATCAAAACAGTAAGAGGAACGCTAGAATAGAAAACGCGGTTACGGCTGATTCTGGGCACCCGTGGCACCGTAAGATCAGATCGGCGCGCAGCTTGGGCCAATGCGAGAGATGGCGCTGGGTAGTAACCGACGGCTCATCGGCGACGGTAGTATAACGCTTCTCAGGCTGATACACACGTAGTCATGAGTAGGGGATTAATGCGATGTGAAAGTCATTAAGTACGCGCTAAATGATTACAAATGAAGAAGAATAGAAGAAGAAAGGAGGAAGCCATTGAAGAGAGATGGAGAGAGGTTTGGCTAGGAGGGTCGGGGTTTGGGCTTTTAGTAGTTTAGGGTTTGGGCAAAAAAGGAAATTAAACATAGGTGTAAATGTAAAAAATTAAATTATTTCTATTAACTACTAAAAATTAAACAAAGTTGTAAATAAAAAAATATTTTTTTAATTTAGAAGATGAGATCATTCAGATATCACGAGTTTAAAGTTTAGGCATATTAGGAAGCTTTAGAATACCGTAATTTCATAATTTTTTTTTACTTTATTAGGAATAAATGAATTAAAAAATAAATTTTGGGTATAAAAATTAATCAATTCCGTTATTTGATTGATGTATAATTTGTGAGAAAAAAAAAATTATATTTTCAACATAGATCAGTTTAAAAGTCATTTGATTTTGGGCATTATAGAAAGTTTTTTTTTTTAAAAAAAAACTTAATGTAATATGACTTTATTTCGTATAAGTATAGAATTTAATATTTTATCATCTGAAAGATTAACAAAAATGGAAAATGACAATAAAGGCTAACATTAAAGGAATTGATTATTCGAATTGATTGATTAATGAGAAATTCGTGAATGTAGTCTATGATCCGTTTGATTTTGGCTTATTAATAAGACAAGAAATTCACGATTTTATTTGGTGCATAAAATTATAAAATGGAAATTAAAATAATGCAAAGATGCAAAATCACCTTTAAATTACCGAAAGTAATTTTTCTTTTCAATTTAAACGATGAGATATTAACAGTAATTTTTTATTTTATTTTTGAAATTTTAGGCATATTAGGATGTTTGAGAAAGCAGTAATTTAGTTATTATGACTTCATTCAAATAAGGAAATCAAAATACATTTGAAAATAAATTCAAAGATTAAATTAAATCTCACTGTTCTTGATTAATGATAAAAATAGAGAAATAAAAAAATTCTTAACAGTTTAGAATTCATTTGATTTTGGAAGTATTTGAAAATTTAAAATAATTTAATGTAATAACCTGAGTTTATTTGGTATAAAAGACTTACTGAAAAAAATAAAATAAATATTAAAATAAAATTATAATATCTCAGTTATTTGTTTGATGAGAAAATTTTATGAATACGTTTTTTTTAATCTGAATGATTGGATACCAGCAGTTATCAATAGGCTGATTTTTGGCATATTAAAAAGTAAAAAAAGAACGATATATAGTTTAATGAATCTTTTAAAATTTTAATATTCCCAAAAAATAAAAGAATAAATATACCTAAAGTAGCTGTTATATTAGCAGCATATAATTAACAATTTTTTTATTATTTTCTGATTATAACAAAGTTAAAAAAAAGTCATAGTTTAATACGTTGTGATCTTGTTTCTTATATTTTCTTTATTTTATGACATTATTTGGTGTAAAAAAAAATAATAAATACATTGTCACGTGTAAAGAAGTCATTCTTTTATTTGATTTTAGTCTTATAAGGAAGTTTAAATCTCACAGTTATTTGATTGATGATAAAAGGTAGAGAAAATAAATTATATTCTTAATTTGAATAATAAGATATTAGCAGTTTATAATTCATTTGATATTGAGCGTTTTAGAAAAAAATAAAATAATTTAATGCAATAAACTATGTGTTTATTTGGAATAAGGGATGTTTGAAAAGCAGTAATTCTTCAAAGATTTTAAAATAATATATATATACTGCTGATTAGGTGACGCTCAGGTGCTTTTGCTTTTGGCAAGTAAACATCATTTGTTTGCCACTGTTTCATCATCCACGTCCCAAAAGCTAGCGGTGAAGAAATGCAACGCTCACCACTTAGTTCCGCCAAACCCTGGGGAGAGTGGCGTACCCGCGTGTTTACCGTAGGCGAAGGACGGACTCTGTGACTGTAAATTAACGTACTGCTGAACTACTAATTCTAGCATCGTGTTTGTTGTCACATTAATAAACAAACAAGTTTGCAGCTTTTGAAAACTGGATGTTAAATAATGCAACACGATCTTAGAGCATGCTGTTCACATACTGCTATCGTTACAAGTAATTTATTAATTAATTGATATTAAATTTTATAATAATTCATATATTTAAAATATAAGTAAATATAACTTATAATTTTTAATTATATATTTAATAAAAATATTATAATTTATTAAATTTACTCTATATACAAATATATGATATATTTAATTAAATTTTATAAAATATAATTAATATTATAGTTTATAAATTATAAGATAAATACACAAAAAAATAAAAGAAACTCATATTAATTATTTAAAAATTTAATTAAAGTTAATAAATTATTTTATTTAATTTATAAATGATGAAATGGATAACTATAATATTAATTATATTAATTATATATTTATATCATATGCCTCTCCCCTTGGCCGGTTCATCCAAATTGAAACGAAGTTCATTTAACTCTGGCCGAATGTCGAGGAGCAGATTTCATTTCACATTTTTTAGATTTCGCAACGCTTACTTAAGCCTGCCTCAAGTGAAGCAGCCTAACCCGTGCATTGACTTCAGTATTCACTCGTTTTTTCGACTCGACATTCTCTCATATTCTTATCAATTTCCGATTGGTAAATGAGGAATGGTTTGAACCGATCATTCTATCTTCTTCTTCGACTTCCTACCTCTCTTTTTCAGCTTTTGTCTTTTCCCTCTTCGACTTCTTCCGGTTAATTGTTGTCTCTCTCTCAGGTTCTGAATCTTTGGTCATCTTAGGTATGGCATTAAATAATTTTGTGCTAACTGCTAAGATTGATAATCAAGTTCTATTGCCTGTCTACTTGCGTGCTAATGCTCTATCACCTGTCTACTTGTATGCTAATGCCCTCACTTGTTGATATGCTTGTGCTTGATAATAGAGTTCTTATGCATTGATTGATTCTTAGGAAGGTTCTTCAGTCTTGAGTGCTGACGATATTATGATTTGGTGATCTTTAAATATCCATCGGAGAACTCTATCATAATAGTAATTTTCTATAATTGGAGGGGGTTTCATTTTTAACTACTATTTCACTTTCTTTTTTTGTCTGCTTTTTATGAGTGTGATTCCTGATTAGCTTCATAGCCCTTCTTTATTTTTATAATGCACCAAGGAATATTAGTAATACCAACTTGATTCTCATAATATTATGATGTAAGCCTTGTTCTGCATTCTCGCTTTGATTTTGATTTATTATTTTGTGTATTGGTAGTTGTTCTCATGTATTTGTTAACTCAAATATTAGGATATTTTGTGTTTGACTTATGTCAAAAATATTCTATTTGAGATTTCAATTTCAATTATTTGTTATAAAAAGAGTTATAGAGACATTGATGGAAGTGATATAGAAAAAGAGTTATGGATCCCTCCCATTTTATTAATTTAATGTCTATCTTTCATTGGAAGGCTACCAAAGTGGCAACCTGAAAGATAGATTTTTTTTTTAAAAGGCAATGATTATATCTTTTTTGCTTTATTTAGTGCAACTTAGTTGATGGTTTATTTTAATTTGGTCTTGATATATATATATATATATATATATATATATATATATATATATATATATATATATATATATATATATATATATATATATATATATATCAAATTTGGCTACTATTGTAGATCTTAGTTTGTTGGAAGTTGAGAGCATTATTTTCAATATTTTACTGACCTCTTCTTTTAGTTTAGGGTTTGGAAGATTCAAGCCTAATATCTCTCATCCTATGATGGCACTAATAAAGCATTTTTATATGAGCCTATAACATTTTTTGTCCTTTATATAGTTTTTTTGTATTAAATGTTTAAATTTAATAATGATGTAGTAGACTTTTTTTGGAGTGATCATTATTTTTCTTTTTTTTTAGTGAAATCATGAATGAGACTCAAGCATATGTATGCTAATGTTATTATAAGTTAATGAAAGAAGTGAAGATCTTGTTATCGATGATATTCAAGAAAACCCTTTTGAAAAGAGGAAAAGAAAGAGAACTTCAAATGTTGGAAGACTTTCTATTGTAAAAGTTAAAAGTGGTGTTGAGAAATGCAATAATTGCAAGTTATACATGAATAAAAATAAGGATGGCACAACAACACAATATAAAAGGCATCTTCAAACTTGTCCAAAAATTTTAAGAAAGGGACAACTACTTGTTTTAGCGAGAAATTGCTGTAATTTGGGAGCAACAAGGTATGTTACAAATTTAATTATCTATTTTATATTTTTTAAAGGCCGATTATGCCTTCTTTTTATAAAAAAGCATGTGTTCTTATTTTTTTTTTTAAAGTCACATTTATTTTAAATAATAATCGATAGTGTCTTTATATTTTAAAACGATTGTCAACTTCTTTTATAAATTTATATGCATCATAAAATTTTAAAAATTTCTTGATTTTATGTATGTTTTAGTCAAGTTTTGAATAACAATGAATGTTTTTGAATCATTATGAATCGGGTTTAACCATTTTTTTTGAGAAAAATAGCAACATGTTTTCACTCTATTATGAATTTGAAGCACTTTCTATTTGGAGAGATTGATAAGCTTGTTCCATATATAATGCTTTATATCCGGGTATGACTCTTTTTTTTGAGTTTTTTCTTCAAATTAAGTTATTTATTAATTTTTTGTTACTCTTGTTTTAGAGAAATCAGTAATTTGGGAGCAATAATAAGATTACACAAATTTAATTATCTATTTTATATTTTTTAAAGGAGATTTTGTGCCTTTTTTTTTTATAAAAGTAATTGTGTCTATTTTTTTTTATAAAAGGCGAATAATTTTTTTAAAAGTCACATTTATTTTAAACAATAATCGAGTGTATTATATTTTAAAATGACCATATGTATCATCTTCTTTTATAAATTTATATATCATAAAAATTTTAAATATTTGATTTTTATGTATGTTTTAGTCAATTACCCTTATAGAATTTATCATGATTTATTTATTTTTAAGAATCTAGATTTTATATTGTGTGGAGAACTTAGATCAGATTCATTATATGAGATTTAAGAAGTAATCCAACCAAAATTAGAGAAAATTTTAGAACTCATTTAAAGCTTATATTCATTAACTTGATTATATAATTGTTCATTTATTTCAAAGCCAAGTGATTCAAGCAACATGATAAAATTAAGAAACCAAGCTCAACATCCATGTGAAAGCTGGCTCGAACTCAAGAACATGAACAACTTATAATTTATCCAAACTAAGTCCAATCCGATAAGTACTGCCCGGCATTACAGCTAACTACTATTGCTTATGAATTTGCTAAAGGAACCTGTCGCCATTGAAGCTCAGTTCTGCGCCACCAAAACATGTCCGCCAAAACATATCCGCCATTGGTGCTTATGCCATACTTTAATTTCTTTTTCATTTATAAACACAATTACTTCAATTTCGGTTTCGGCTCTGTTGCGAGTTTGGAAATTTAGTTTAGATTGCGATTTTGCTAAAACGTTAACAATATATATTTTAAATATCAATTATGGTACACGAATAAAACAAAATATTGCATACATTACATACTACTGATGCAAACATGATTTAGTAAATGAATTTTTTATCATGCAAAAAATTAACTTAGATTCAAATCCTCCCTCTTACATATTTTTCAAGTTATTGATTTTCATATTATTTTCAGCCATTTTGAGCTTATTTGAATAATTTGAATCAATAAATACTAAAATTTTGAACCATTTCAAACATGTGCCAAACATGAATAAATTACTTTTCAAATCAACACTAACAACTGCCGCTCAAACTCAATTTTACCCCTGACAAATATAATCTATCAAGCATCCACTCAACTAATTTTCCCGAGTTTTACCTATAAATAAATGACATATTATTATTAGTTATTATCTTATTAATTAAAATACTACATGCGTTGAGTGCACATAAAGTCTGGAACTGAATTAGTATTCAAGTTACTGTATCCATTAGAATTCTTGTTTTTTGGATTGGGAAGGATAGTTTTCACATTCTTATGAGGACTTTCCACCATTGCTGCAGTAATTTGAACAGTTCAGAATATATGTTATATATACATATCTAATACTTATAGCTTCATATTTATAAATATAAATATACACAAAAGTGAATTTTGCTTCTGAAAGGTGTATTTGAAGAAAGCTGTCAGAGTATTTTTACAATTCAATACAAAAAGACCTATGTTTTACATTATATTTTCGTCAAAACTTGCATTACTAACATTCTTCGTATTTGAAGAATTTGTATTTATCAATTTGGCATTCAACTACAATTTGAATTAGTATTATCAAATTGCATACTCAACACACTTATACCAAGTATAAAAGAAATAAGAAGAGGTAGTACTTTCTCCTCGACTAATTGAGATAAAACTTTATTTTTCCTGAAAGTTGCATTTGTATTAGTAAGTGAAAGAGATTACAAAAGGAGTACAAAAAGTATAAGTCAAAATAAAAAGCTAACTAAGTACAACATATTTTCTATCATCCTCTAAAATAACAAAAAAAATTTGGAGGAATAGTATCACTATGTATATCATGCCAAGCAAAATCTATAGCTGTAGCCTTCTGTGCACAAAAATCAGCCAATCTATTGCGCTCTCTGCTAAGATGGGAGAAAAGCACCTGATGGAATTTGTTGAGGAAGCAAGTCGAGCGGCTAGCCTACATCTCCAAATACCTTGTGTTGCTGCTTAAGATAATTCACCACATTGTTATCCCTTCAACAACAAACCCTTTGAGTTCATACATTCATCGATGATGTTCTCGATGGCTAGCATGACTTGTAACTCCAGATAAGTATTATCTCAATGTTGTAGGTGGATCCCCGTAGCTCTCACAAGAGCACCCCTCAAGACCATCCCAATACATGCAGCACAAGAGGGTAGAAGTGCACCATCCACATTTGGTTTTAGCCATCCAGGAGGGGGGACGGGGGGAGTCCAAGATAAATGTAGAGGACAGCCCATGAGGCTAAGGGAGCTCCCATTGCTCATAGAAGAGAAAGGCAAAGGGCATGAATGAAATAAAACTTTGTTTTTCCGATAAACTTTAAAGACAATATCTCCTTATAGTCAGTCGTTAAGGACTCAAAATATTTGCTATTTTAAAATATTGTTGATCTACTTATGTGCAATTGCTCGTTCAACAAAAGCGAGCATACTCAAACCTAGACCACCTCAACTTGCCCTTGAAATGACATATAAATACCAAGAATTGATGAGCATGTTTCATCGTCAAATAGCTCGTTAACCATTTTTATTCTTAGAATGTTGGCTCACATAAAAGTTATATATTAAAACTTCCCACCAAGATTCACGAAATAGAGAAATATACTTTATTTTAAGCTCCTCACCATATTTATAATATTTCTTCAAAGAAGCAATTTGCAAATCAAAACCAACTACTTGGGAAAACAAAGATCCAAAACAGCTTTTTTGGAGTCATCAAGATTCCCAGTTTCCAATGTTAACTATCTTTTTTGTCCTCTTCTTTTCCAAACTGCCTATCTTTATATGATTATCGAAGGGATCAACAATGAGGTTTTCTTGAAAAATATTGATTTTATTTTTTGAAACTTCCATCTCTTTTATATGAATGAAATCAAATGAGTTAAGGAACACAAGGGAAAAGCATTCTGAAATAAAGCTATTAAGCCCTATTTCTAAGCTGAGTAAGAGCTATGAGCCATTTTACCTTCAGTATCTCAAACATGTAATTGATCATATAGTCATGTCCTCGAATCTGGCGGTACACCCCAACTATATAAGACATAATGAAGCAATAAAAACTATTTTATAGTCACAAACAAAATTCACACATTATAATGACAATGATAAATCGATTATAACAAGAAAATAGACTATCTCATTTCATTAAATAGAGTAGCTACATTAATCTAACATGGAAGCAAAATAACATCTAATAATAAAATAAAATAAAATCTAACTATAAAATAAACAAACATTCAAATAGAGAACTAAAAGAAACATAACAAGAAAAACAATTATCCCCAAACCAACAATAATAAATATAAATGACTAGTGCATGAACTCAAAATATTCAATGCATTATTAAACAATATGTTGGCTCCTATGGTGAAGATCCTTTCAATACAGAAAAGTTATAATGAATGAGTTTGATAAATCAAACTCGATAAATAATCACTATTTATTAAAATATAAATAACAAATGATTGAGATATTCTGTTTGAATAATTAAAAAGGAACAATGATAACAACAAATAAAAAAAATTTGATATCATCAAATTATTAATTTTAAAGTACCGGAGAATCATTAAAAAGCATGTCATAAAATTTTACATTATATACTAATATAATTATGCTCTTGTGCATGAGATATTTACAGGCACATATTCTTATACCAAATTCAAACTATAACATCATATATGCTCAAACATGTTTAAGGGCTTATTAATCAATTATTACTCTCTAATAAGATCTAATTATAATTATGCATATATAATCAATATTTGTATGACACCCTGAAAGGAGAAAATGTACGCACCAATCTGTAGACAATCCATCAAAATGAGAACCTAATAATATATTCATAACAATAAATGGAATGTCAAAAGCAGCACTGATCCTATAAAATATCGGGGAATCTTGTACAAAAAAAAAACATGTTTAATGTAGACCAAAATTAATATTGTTCTTTTCAAAGAAATCTAAAAGTAAAAATTTTAATCTAGATATTTAATGTGATAGTGTTACAAAACTTGATTATGTTTTAAAGGATAAATTTTAATTGATTATGGTATTACAAAATCAACATAAAACTAAATCATTTTTATTGCCTTTTTAGTGAGTATTATTAGATTAATTTTAAATCTATAATTTTATGTTGATAGATGTTTGATTTGATTTGTGTTGCAAGAAAGAAACAAATCAGCAAGAAAATTTAGTTACAACTATTATTGATAAGATCATTGATGCAAATTTGTCTCAAATAATTTTAAAGAAAAGAAAGATGTAAAAAAATAAATTAGTAAGTGAAATAATTAAAGCCTTCATTATTTTGTTGATATTAGAAAGCTTGAAGTTAAAGATTTTATGAAAAGAACATTGGACGATTATATGCATTATATTTATATTTAGAAAATAGGGGAAAAACTATATTGCACTTTATAAGTAAATATGTAAACTAACAATAAAAAATGTGCAAGCATGTGAATTCAAATAATTATACATTATTATGTTTAGATTGAAATAATTGAAAAGAATGATAGAGATTCTTAAATCGAATTAAATTGGAAAGATTAGACTTTGAGTAGAATAAATAAAGAATATTGGGTATGTTAAATAAAGTAAATCTTAAATCATATAAATATGTAATTTTCAAAGGAAAGGAAACTCAAGAAGCTTCACATTACAGTGAGCTAAAATGGGAAGCTATATAATCTCATTATAGTAATTAAATTCTTTTTTCAAACTAGATGTATTTAACTATAAGTAGATGTGATTAAAAGAGATTTTTTTTATATAATTTATTGATGCATTTAATTCCTAATATTAAATAGATAATTATAATATTTTTCATGATGATTGCACACATTTCTTATACAATATATTATTCAAATATCTTGAAATTTATATGAACAATCTCTTAAATGCATGAATTAGATGATGTAAAAGTTAATGTAAAAATAATAGGATTGTTGACCTCCACATAAGCTGCACAAGTCAAATCGAGAATGTACAATGAATTGCAGACTATGAAAGCGATGTCACAGTAAATCAAAGATGTCACGTGAGACTAATCAAAATGACTTTGATCGCAAATAGAATTTATCATTGCATCCAAAGCATCTAAATTGATTGAAATATATATCTCGCACAATATAACAAATAATCAATAGAGAAGATGAGTCATCAATATGCCTCGAAGCCGCTTCCGCTCATAAAATTATATGTGTCGTTGTTGCCAAAATGTCAAAATCTATCTAATGAGACTGCTCGCACTCAATTTGGACATGCTGGAGTGTTGAGTGATTGGATGCTACATCGCATGATTTGAACTAAAATTAACTCAATTTGGCTCAAATCATCCAATGATGTTCGATCGTAAATGGACACCGCCGCATCCAAAATGATGAAATTACTTAGAATAGAGACCCATATTGGATGAGGTCATTGCACGTGAAATTTCATCAAAATTGTCATGAATTTTGAAAATTTTAGCCTAATTTCTACTTAATCTCACTGGCTTTAAGTCAAACTCAGCTGCTCATGCCTTGTCCCATCCAACATGCATTCCATCCTTGCTATCTCGCCTCTTATCGCCGAAATCAACTCCCTTTCCCATTCCGCATGACAAAAGCACTTAATCTTTTCACTCAATCTCTCTCTCTCTCCCTTGATAACCAAGGACAAAGGACATCTCTCCTATCACAAGTTAAGACTCGCTCTACTTTTGTGATGTGTGAGATCCGAGCCGAAGTTGACTCCTTCTTCGCTATTCTCATGTGAGCCAACGATTCTTCCTCTCCTTATCATTCGCCTACACAAGCATCACCCATTACGAGTAGTTCTTTCTTGATCCACAATTCTAATATTATTATCAGCTCATCGAGCTGCACTCCTTCGAGTTTCTTCTCCCACCAACTTGTCTAACCTCATAACCAAAGCGACTCACAACTAAAGTCGACCACACACAACCACCTAGTCGATATCTCACTGCTACTCGCTTCTATCTCTTCCTATCCCTCCAATGCCACTACCCAAGCTCTCTATCTCAAAACAAAGAGAATTCTCACCCACCCACTACTCTCTCTCTCTCTCCCCTATGATATGACAAAAATTCTACTAATAAACACGAATCTTGATAAAAGCAAGTTGATCCTCAGTTGAAACTACTCGAGATCAAGCACTTAAAAATATCATTTGAAACTTTGGGATATCAGTTAAATCCATAAATAGCTCTTAAACATGGAGTGTTTATAGTCAAATCGAGCGTCTTGACGAGCCAGATCTAACAAGCCCAAGATCTCATAATTTTGACTTTATTTGAGCATTCAAATACTTAAAATACATCAAATGATCAAAGGAATCATTTTGAGCCATCCGATGAAGTGGAGTGGTTCGGATTTTGCATGTATTTACAGAGACGCCACTCCTCCAATCTATAAATAGTCCCTCATTCCTCATATGATGGGACCCCCAAGCAAGATGGAGGAGAGAGCTCTAAAGCTTGAAGATCCTCAAAGCACTATCGGCCACCACTGACGGCTCGTTAACCACCGCCACGATCATCGCCGCCACATCCGCCGTCAATCTCGCCGGTCTCCATCATGATGACCTTCATCGTCAGTCGATGTCCCTTGATATTCACCATCATCTGCTACCACTAGCAACTGTTACCACCTAAACGTGACTACATAGTTGTAATTCCCTTCTCATATACAATTCTGTAATCCCATTATCGGGAAAACTTGTACTCCAAAACAAAAAAAAAGTGGAAGCTTTTTACTGGGCTAGGCCTCATGATTTTTCCTCTTTTGAGATTTTTCTGTAAAAAATTGAGTTTTCTTGTTCACTCTTTAAATATATGTGTGTGTGGATTTCACAACAAGGCTAAGTGAAACTTTACTCTACCGAATTGGTTTTCTAGCACGGAACACCCCCCTACTTCACTTTTGCCTTGAAATCAACCCTTGCTCAAAATCCATGCCACTTTGAAATGTGGCACATTACTCCGATTTACGTGTAGAAGCTATAAATATACAAATAAGATTGAAATCTTTAAGTACCCACACACGCCAACGCGGAAACTTGTAAAATGAATACTTGTTGTTGTTCCAACGCAGAAGAAATATGTGTTTTCATACGTGTGAAAACCCCATACACACCTTGGTCAAAATTTCCAATCAACAATACAAGTACTGTATGAACTTTGCTTGGCATGGCGGAGAAATATGAGTTTGTTTGCGTGTACATAAGTCTGTATATGTCTTGGTGTAGCAAGAAAATTTGTGACTTTGTGCAGATACAAAAACCCATACATATTTTTCTTAGTGTGCTGGAAAGGCGCATTCGACCGTGATATTTATATCACTCATACACGTTTTTCTTGGCATTGTGGGCAGTCCCAACACTCCCGATACAGCCCCCTAAGTTAGGACAATGTCGAGATACTACCAAAATATTGTCAAAATATTGTTTGACAATGAACTAAAATAAAATAAACCTAAAGCTCAAAATTAAATTATAAATTAATAATTAAGCTCTACTAGTACCTGAAGGCCTAAGTGTCATTTCTCATAAGTGTGGTAGGTATGAAGACTTTAGGCCATAGTATCGGAAGACACTGACTATGCACATTTCTTATAAGCATGGTGTGAAAGTCTAGCACACTCGATGCCCCCCTCAACCGTGGACGACGCCGGAAGGTCATTTTTGCTAAACTCCAAGCTTGTGTAAGATTTGAATTAAATTAAATGGAAGACTCATTAAGCTTAAAATGAACTGACATAGGAGCCTAAATTGAAAATTAAAGTAATATTGAACTAACTTGATCCATCGATAAATGCCTTCCAAATTTTGAACTTAATTGGAGTCAAAATGACTTAGCTAAAGATCTCGCCCTTGTTCAGCCAGTGTCCAATTCATTCTGACTCCAATTAAGTTCAAATTTTGCAAGCTTGCTTTTGTCTTAAAATCTAATGGATCCAAGTTACTTAGATTATTTTGCAGTTCACTTTGAAAGGGTTAGGTGGACCTCAATTGACTACATAATTGAAACCCAAAGAGGACTTATGAGACACTTGACTGCTAGATTGCAAAACAAATGCAATGAATTTTATATGCTATCAATGAATGCAAATACAACTCTGTAATGTCCCATTTGATTGATCTATTGATCAAGTCTTTCTTATTGATCAATTGATTGCAAAAGGTTGATAAGAGATAAATTTACATCAATGACCAGATCATTATTAATTCACATTAAATCTAAATAATTAGGTCATATACATTAGGCTATAAAGAGGTTAGCTTTCAAATGATAATGGAATTCAAGTTAGAATTGAAGTGGAATTACTTTTAACCCGATAGCTCATTAAGACCAAGAACATCAATGAACCTGC
The DNA here is from genome assembly GCA_021442155.1 of Cymbidium sinense. Taxonomy (NCBI): domain Eukaryota; kingdom Viridiplantae; phylum Streptophyta; class Magnoliopsida; order Asparagales; family Orchidaceae; genus Cymbidium; species Cymbidium sinense. Next base: position 34,009,014 of record CM038221.1, read on the forward strand.
TTAATGAATATATAAGTGACAACATCTCATTTTAAATGAGTTGAAGAGGGCTAAAATTAAGCACAAAACATAAACATGTGGAAGAAATAACATGTTTGAATACTTGTCCTCCAACAAGAATGGAAACACAAATGAAATTCATAAAACATCCGCAATGAAATTAAGTAACTCATTAATAAGCATGGGCAAAACTCCTTAATGAACTACTGCACTACATTACATCTTACATCAAGTAATCAAAAAGAATCCAAATGATTTCAATGAGATAAATGATGGACTTGCAAATCCATCAACTTACATCACTAAGTACTCAAGTTTAAGAATTCCATGAGCTTAGAATTAAATGTGAAATAAACAAAGTATTATTCTAAACAACTGAACAACAACTAAAACTATATGCTACCAAATCTGCAACATGTACATACAAGTGGCAAAAGGCGTTATTTAGGGGTGTGCATTATTTGGTTTTAACAAAAAACCAAACCGAACCGAACCAAAGTTTTTGAGTAATTTGGTTTGGTTTTGAACTTAGTAATTTGGATTTTGGTTTTAATTAATGAAAACTTTGGTTTTTGATTTTTGGATCGGCTTGTTAAATAAAATCCTGGACGGAACCAAATAAACCAAAATAATTATATGTAATGCAGTATTATTAATTTATGTATAATAGACTTATCTATTATACAAGTATTTTTATTTATTTTTGAATACTTGATAGGTGCTTTTTTTAGAGGAACATTATCTAATTTTTCAAAATATTTTGGTCTCATAATATGGTAATATGATTTCATCAAATTCTAAGTTCAAAACATCGCTCAAATAAGTAAAAATTAGTTTTAAATATTTTTTAGCATGAAGTAGTTAATTGCATTTTTTTTATTATATTTATATTATTTTTCTTATTGCTTATTCATTATACAATAAAAAATTATGCAAATAATTTTTAAATGTAGCTAACTTCGGTTTATCCAAAACCAAACCAAAATAACTGAACCAAATTATTATTTAGTTTGTTTGTATTTTATTTGGTCTATTTGGTTCAATATTTTTAAGAATCCAAAACTAATCGGTTTTAAAAATTTATCATCCAATCCATCCAAATCAACCAAACGCACACCCCTAGCATTATTAAATTTTAAATAAATGCTTGCATGCACTACATAGTAATCTCTTATTCAATTCAAATGTTATGTAAATCAAACAAGTATTTGAATGAGGTGCCATATGCATTTCAGATTCACCTTGCATTTAAATGCATTACACAACTCGAGCACTTCAAAATGAATGCTTGGATGCAACAACAACCATGATGTCGTTCAAGATGCAACAACCATGATGTCGTTCAAGATTCAACAACCATGAGCACATGTTACACTTTTGACTAACTCTTTGAAGATGTTGTTGGATTAAAGATAAAGTTAATTCTAAGAAATGTGTAAATATTTTGATAAATAATAATTATGTTGAAAATATATGTGTATTAATTGGAAAGATGCAAGCTCTAAATATTGATTTGTGCGCACAACATACACTTATAAATGGGATGCTTCACTTATATGATGAAGTTGTAAATCTCACTTAACTAATTTGATCCTCCTCTTTATAAGAATAGGAGTTGACAAGATTGATTTCAAGTTAAATGCTCAATTACTAAAAAGAAATTTTGATATATACATTTACATACGACCACCAATGATATAAATAAAACCTTCAAAAAATTTAAACTTTGAATCAAGTTGAAAACACAAATATGCATCTAACTCTATCCTTTGCTAGTAAGCGGCAAGCAAAGTTGATATGATCTGTACCTCGATGATACCCATGTTGAATAAAGATTTTAATTGAAGGGGATATTATCATTAAAATATGTCTAAAGTTTACATCAAATTAAACTAAATATAAAGAACTAATAAGTCATTAAGCTATAAATGTTCAACTAAAATCATCATCTCAAAACTTAAAGTAAAGTAATTTATCTACCTTCTACAGCTTTATCGAGGTGACAAACTAAGAACACTATAGCTCATAAATGAGTCAATATCAAATCAAGTATATCACTATATTCACTATCAAACAATCTTAAACCAATAAAGACATAGCCCGTTACCTCTGTCTGTGTTGTTTGACCAATAAGTTTTACATATGATGTAGTTATGATCAGAGTTTTCTAATCATATAGCTTTGTCTCTCAATGACCCTATTATATTATAGTTACAACTATTGCTCAGATGTTCCCTAATGACTCGCCTTTAAAATGTGAATCATATAATATACTTAATAGGACAAAAAACTCTACCAAAGGTAGACTTAAAATTGTCTCCTTAAATAAACATCACACGGATCTTCAAGGTTTCCTTGAATGACACAACCCATGACTGACAAGAATCCTTTGTTCAAGTACAACTGAGACCACGGGATAACGGAATCATGGGATCTTTATCAGATACATCACAATTCCCCCAACCATCCGTTTTAAACTAGATAATGATAAATTTCATAAATTCAAAATTTTAAAACTCCATTTATCACTATTATATGCCAATTAGCGATCTAACGACGAGCCTTAATCAAAAATTCTCTCTCAATATTGTGAGGGATAATTAACTATAGGTGCTTGCACTTATAAAAAACTTAGAACTGGATCTAAAGTCCTCACAAAATTAAATTGAAATCTCTAGATAGTATCTAATCTACTATTTTATCTACTTTTGAAAATTTGATGAGCATTAACTAAACACTCTTCATCGAGAGGTCAAACACATCTCGTGAGCCCACAAAAGATGTTATAATATATGATGAATGTGCATGGGGGAAAGAGTCCATCCCTTTATGGTACTAGCTATAGACGAACGCATACGCCATAAATAGAAATGATTACCATCCATTAGATGGGTTTGAAAAATATTCTCTTTGGAAAAAAAATTATATGATGGCTCCTGTGATAATAGGAAAAAATATGAAATAATAAAGTATTAAATAAATTATAAAATGTTTAATTCTCCTTTTTATTATAAACCTAAATGCTTTGCCTTGTTTCACTTTCATGCAAAATTATTACTTAAACTATTCATACATGTTATCTATATTTTCTTGAATTACTATAATGTAGAAACAAAAATTATCTACTAAATCTCTAATTTCATCGACTGGTTGTTGCAAAACTTTTAAGTAGTCCCTTTAATAAAATAGATAGTATAAGGGAGAACTTTGTTTACAGACATAGAAGACCTTCAAGAGGTAGGTACTTAATTAGTTTATGTTTTATATAATTTCAATTGTAGATGGTTGTACTTTTAGACATACTTATGTATTTTGTGGATTAGATTTTTAGTTGGCTTTTTATGATTTGAAATAGTTTTTTTGAATTCACTTAGATATGTTTAAATTAAGCAATTTTTCGTCCGAACGTCCATTCTTGCTTTTGTACTTCAAGCCTCGGGTATGATCGTGACAAAATCCATCTCTTGCACCAAATATCCATATATCATTTACAATAATATTATCTAATGAAAGCATATAAATTCTCAAATTATGGTTCAACTTGCACGTAAATTCTCAAATTATGATTCAAATATGAATTACTCAATTCATACATACCAGAATTCAACATTGATCATGACCCAAATGGCTAATGTACATTACTTGGCATGGATCACTATGTTGATGACAAAATATAAAAAAAAATTCATCGATCACATTATTAATGCTTTAGGAATGCTTCAGAGCCAAAAAGGCCTACAAATAGATATAATACATAAACTATATAATACTTATTATAAAGTCTCAAAAACATCTGACAAGATCAAAAACAGCTACATCTACACCCTACATATAATTTTGTTAAAATAGAGGCATAAGAGTCTGTCAATATGAAAATTCATTCACTACACAAAATATAATTATATAATAACACGCAAAATCACAAGATACTCAATATAATTTAATAATTCTCAATGAAAGCTTATTAGTCATCAAATCATAAATCAACTCTAATAATCTAACAATAAACAACATGCAAGCAACACAATATTAAAAATTAAGGTGGGAGAATGGTGACACATAGAATGTATTATGCATAATTCAGAATGATTAAAGTAGGACACTCACTCTACATGATACAAATATATAGTATAGTCCAATTTAATGCACTTCGTATGATAACATTCACATAACATGATATTGCATATAAGATAAATGAATATTAGCATTTAACAAAATATGAAATAAAAATACAAAAGCATAAATCACATGTTATAGACAAAAATATTGAAATATTAGTAGATCACATCATGTTATAGATAACAATGTTCATCACATGTCATAAAATGTAACATAATAAATCTGAAAATTTAATGAGTATGAATTATCACAAGTTATTCATAAGGAAAGCATACATAAACACTCAGAATAACTTGTTAGTATCGAATATTTATAGAATTCACTTTAGACTCCCAAGGAATTTGATGCACACGTACAACCATGTACTACCTTTAAGGTGTGAATTAATTTAATCGACACACTTTATTATAATAGTAGATGACATTATATAGTCTCTCAATTGAAAAAAAACATCCTCAACATTTCTAAAGTAAACAACAGCTTCCATATTTACTCTATATCACCTTACCATTAACCTCCATATTGATTCCATTTGCACATCATATCAAAATGATATCCAATAATAGCAATAAAATGACACTCTTATTAGTCATTGACTATAATCAATCTCACTATTTACTCATTTACTATAATATCATTACTTTCTAGTGAAATCCTTGAAATAGTGTCTTAATTATTATAACTCACAATAATTTTCTTTTTATAAACTTGATATTTTCAACTCAGACTATTGATCAATCCAAAATAAAATATTGCACTCAATTATTATGGTCTCGATTAAAACTAACTAATGATATACTAATTAATCTTAATTTCACCTCCTATCCTAGGTTAAATTTGCAACAATCATTAAGTTTACTACAACATTCAATATTGTCCACTTCTATAACAATCTCAAGACATTTATCCAGAGATTTATAAAAATAGCCATTAAATATTATTCCAATGCACTTCTCATTTTATATTTAAATCTTTTTTTCGTTTCTAAATCAATGATAGAGGCTCAAAACATATATAATATCTTAATTCAATCATATTTTTTGGTACAACCCAACCATTAGATTATTTTTTTACTAAAATATCAAACATCTCATCTCATATGGCACCACTAATAAAGTATATGACTAATATCAATATATATTTCAAAGAGAAAATCACATAACCTGACATGTTCAAGCCACATATCCACAACCAAAACTAAATTACATTAAATTAGAGAAGAATAATAATTTTTCAACATAAAAATCGATTTCCTACATCAAATATCCATATACCATATACAACAATATTAACAAATAAAAGTATAAAAATTATTAAACTATAGGTAATCTTGTATGCTGTGATAAAAAAATGACAGTCAAATCTTGAAAATTAAGGAAAATGAATTAATAAGACATAGAATGTATTATTCACAACCCAGAAGACTAAAAGTATATGACTTAGTATGCATGAATCATATAAATAGTACAATTTTGATACATTCATACAAGCGTAATGAAATAACATGACAATACGTAAAAATGAGCATAAATAACTACATAGAAAAAATATAGAAAAAAAGTAAAACTAAAACTTAAACACAATAGGTCCAAAAATTTAATAAACACAAAATATCATAATTAATTCACAAGCGAGGTTATACTTACATCACTTGCACGAACTCAATATTGGGCCCAATTCTTATGTCACAATTACAAATTAACAAAAGATACAATAATTAATCTTAATTTTACTTCCAACCATTAAGTTAATAACTATCCAGTTGTGCATTTAGCATCCATACTAAGCCAAATCAAATTCAACCATGTACAACCTAACATACTAATCTACATCAAGATCATTTACAATATCAACTTTTTCGTTAATCAAAGTTTAAATTAAAAATGAAACAAAATATTACTTATGTTTTAAAAAAGAAAATACAAACACAATAAAGATGTCAAACTTCTTTCAATAACCACATTAACAATTACACATAATTTATTACAACAACAACAAGCTTTAATCCCACTAGGTGGGATCGGCTACATGAATCCTTCGTCTCTGTTGTGTCATATTATGTGTCAAATTCTCATTTAAATCAAGTATACTAAGATCATTTTTTATACATCTCAACCAAGTCTTTTTAGGTATACCTCTACCTTTATTAACATAAGGAAAATCTAATGCATCTACTCTCCTAATCGTCTCCATTGAATGATGGACCACCCCCCCCACGCACACACACACATACATCCAAAAATAAACACTAAAGATTTTTCTAGCGACTCCGCTAGGGGCTGTTCCTCTCTCCATCTTTAGTGAATAATTATTATCTCCAAGCATCGATAGTGGCCTTATATTTACATAAGCCCAAGACTATCTTTCTTTCCATTAGCACTTAACTTATTTCATCCTTAAGCAAAGCTAGCCAACATCCTTTAGGTTTTAGGGCCTCACTCCATGTAGGTCTTGAAACTTCTATTGGGTCCCCCAATAAGTAAAAAAAATAAATTGACCAATAAGAGGAGATGACTAAACTTAGAACCTCTTTATTACTAGCTTGGTGAGACAAGGTTCATCCCATATTTAAGAAAGTTTTAATAAAACAAATAAAGTCTTTTGCAAAATTTTTAAAAGTACTTCTCTAAATAAAATCATTTTTTGAAATGCACTTCACATAACATAAAGTTTACAAAATATAAAACTTTCAAACCTCTTTTCAAATAATAAGATAATCAACCTCATTTAACATACTTAAACTTGTTAAATGAGGATCCTTTCAAAATCAAATATGCATTGTCAAACTCTTTTTATATTTTTCAAAATAGAATCAACCAACTCTATTTAACATGCCTAAATTTATTAAATGAGAGTTCTTCAAAATATTTCAAACACCTTTTCATAAATAAAAAAAATTAACCACCTACACTTAATATACCTAAATTTATTAAGTGGAGTTCCAATTTCAAAATCAAAACAAAATTGAAAATCAATATATCATTGAATTTCATTCCATCTTTCAAAACCAAAATAAATTGAATTCTATTTAACATACCTACATTTGTTAAGTAGAAGCATATTTTTTCCAAAATCATGAAAATCAAATACATTTGAATTCCATTTAACATATCCAAATTTATGAAATGAGAATTTCACCATCAAACACACAAAAAAAAAATTAAACTCTATTTAACATACCCAAATTTGTTAAAGAAGAGTTTTCCTTTTCAAATCAAAACAAAATAAAAATACCAAACACACTTAGCCCCTACTTAACATACCCAAATTTTTTAAGTAAGGGTTTCATTTTCAAATCAAAACAAAATATCAAACACATTTGGGTCTTACTTAGTATACCTAAATTTATTAAGTAAGTATCACATTTTCAAATCAAATCAAGATCAAACACATGACAAACATCATCACAAACAAAATATTTTCACAAAAGTATTAATGATCACACTTCAAGATATTGGTACCACACAAGGAATATGTATTAATTACCTTCCTTTGAATCAGAGGAATATTATCGACAAACATTGCAGGTGATAATTATGGCCAAACTATAGTGATAATCCGCTAGGCCATCATCTCAAAATAGGCGCTCTATATTATTGTCCAGGCCATCCAGAGTTAGCATCAACTTTTTCAGATGGTATAAACCCGCAGTTAGACTACTTGTCACCTTAATATCTTCATTTGATATTTTGTGTGAATCATACTTAGAGATAGATGATATTGAGTTTGATTGACACCTTTGAGCATATCTTTTGACCATCTTAAAGACCTTTCTCCTATCACTTTACGTTATGAGATGCACTCGTAATATATTCCAACCATAAAGAGCTTAGTTATGTTCTCAAAGTATTCTCTAGGCATGATTGTTTTATTATATTTATCTAGGAAGTTAAAAAAGACCAATAAAGTATAGTCTTCTGATATAGAGTTAGACTGGATGTGGGAGAAAGCTTAGCCTACAAGTACTTAAGAATAGAATTTTTATATCTTCTTGCAACTATGTATTATACTTTATTTTATGCTGAATTAAACATATTTTTTTAGATGGAATGAGAATTAATAAAGATAGACATGGCTTAATAATATTATAATTTACAAGTGAGGTTACAATAATTACTACCTTTAAATCTTTTTATGATTAATTTAACTAATAGCAATCCTAAACTTAAACTCAAAATAACACAACTGTTCTTAGTGCCCAATAAAACTCATATTATGCTCTAAGTTATCAATTTCTGCTCGTCAAGATTAATAATTTGATAGTCCCATATCTCACTTATCGAATGATGACAATGTGAGTGACATCTATCATATATATATATATATATATATATATATATATATATATATATATATATATATATATATATATATATATATATATATATATATATATATATATATATATATATATATATATATATATATAAATTTTACCTGATATAAAATATAAGCCTTTTAAAAAAAATGCAAATTCAAAATATTAAAATGCATTTGGTAAAATATCTAATATATTCATTAATATTTTAGTTAGAATAGAGTTCAAAATTTTCAAATATACTTTAAAATATGTAAAATATATAAATAAATAATATTTTATTAATTTAAAATAAATTTAAAACTTTTATGAAAATTGCATCCTCATAATGTACTTACCGCTTTAACTAATCATGTAGGTTTTTTTTTTTTTGACATTTGATAATTTAACGAAACTTACATGACAACGACGTAAAAGGACTTCAACCCAAGACCTCTTAGTCCAAAGTTTATCAACCACTAGGCTAAGGTGCCTTGCACTTAGGTATTTGTTTTACACAGCTAAATAATTCAAAATATTTTTTTTATATATATAAAAATATAAAAATATTCTTTGTGAATATATATAGCTAAATTTGTGCATGATATTTTAGGTTTGATATGACACTTAAAATACTATTAGTTGAAGCACGAATCTTGATACTAAAAGCAAGATGATCTGAAGTTGAAACTGATAGAGATCAAGCACTTAAAATATCCTTTGAAACTTTGGGATATCAGTTAAATCCCTAAATAGCTCTCAAACATGGAGTGTTTATAGTCAAATCGTGCCGACAGCCGGATCTAACGAGCCCAAGATCTCATAATTATGACTTCATTTGAGCATTCAAATACACAAAATACATCATATGATCAAAGGAATCAATTTGAGTCGTCCGATGGAGAGGAGTGGTTCAGATTTTCCATGTATTTACAGAGACATCACTCATCCAATCTATAAATAGCCCCTCATTCTACATATGAGAGGAGGTCAAGTAAGAGAGAGGAGAGAGCTCTAAAGCATGAAAATCCTCCAGGCATAATCGTGCCACTAATTACCTGCCGACCACCCCGTTTACTAAACCACTCAAAATTACTCTTCTTACAAAGTATGTGAAGAGTGTGTTATTAGCATGAAGAATGGTTTTGATTTGGCTCATTCCAACATATATGAATCAATAAATACATCATAAAATAGAGGTAAGGATATATAATCTATTTTATTGACGATTCTAGTAAAAAAAATAACTTTGGCTTATTTTTTACAAGAAAAACTAGATTATTTTGGTGCATGCAAAAGTTTCCAGGAAAGTATTGAAATGAAGTTAACAAGGTTATTAAAACTAGTCAAATAGGCCAATGTGGATTGTTTGTTTAAAAGACATGGAACCTTTTTTTGATAAGTATAGAGTTAAAAGCATGAGAAACCTACATACCCCCACAAAGCAGAATTTTAAAGAGAATGAATCAAAATATTCTGGACAAAGTGAGAAACAGAGAAACAAGTTGAAATTCAATCGAATTCCAAATTATTTATAATCATAAGCAATAAATTGCAACATCAAATTGCAACATCCATATTTTGAATCAAAGTTCGACATTTGTTTTGTCAAAGCAAACACCAGAAAAATCTTGAAGCTGACAAAAGCTCATTTTCGATTACTTCAAATTTTTCTGTGCATCATATATGCACACATTTCTTATGAAAAGAGGAAGAAGCTTATGTCTTTCATAGAAACAATGAACAATGTAACTCTAACAAATTGTCAAATTTCATAACAAAAAAGATTATCATTAGCTGAGATGTTACTTGGATGAAGAAGCACATGGAAGTGGACTAAAGAGGCACAATGTAATAACAAATACTTGAATTTTTAACGAGAAAGAACTTGAAATGCAAATGAAAGCTAAAGCTATCAACCACTAGGCTAAGGTGTCTTGCACTTAGGTATTTGTTTTACACAGCTAAATAATTCAAAATGTTTTTTATATATATATATAAACATATAAAAAATATTCTTTGTGCATATATATTGCTAAATTTGTGTATGATATTTTAGGTTTGATATGACACTTAAAATACTACTAGTCGAAGCACGAATCTTGATACTAAAAGCAAGCTGATCCGAAGCTGAAACTGGTCGAGATCAAGATCTTAAAATATCCTTGAAAACTTTGAGATATCAGTTAAATCCCTAAATAGCTCTCAAACATAGAGTGTTTATAGTCAAATCGAGCGTCTCGACGAGCCGGGTCTAACGAGCCCAAGATCTAATAATTTTGACTTCATTTGAGCATTCAAATACACAAAATACATCATATGATCAAAGGAATCATTTTGAGTAGTCCGATGGAGAGGAGTAATTCAGATTTTCTATGTATTTACAGAGACGTCACTCCTCCAATCTATAAATAGCCCCTCATTTTTCATATGAGAGGAGGTCAAGCAAGAGAGAGGAGAGAGCTCTAAAGCATGAAAATCCTCCAGGCATAATCGTGCCACCACTGACGGCTTACCACTGCGTTATAACCAACTTCGTCGCCGCCAGCTGATCCTCACCGTCGTCAATCTCCGTCGGTTTCCATCATAACGACCTTCATCATCAGTGGTTGTTCCTCACTATTCGTCATCATCTGCTACCACTAGCAACTGTTACTAACTGAACGTGACTATATGGCTATTGTTGTCTGATTTTGGGATTCCCATTGTCAACCCTTCTCATATACAATTATGTAATCCTGTTATCGGGAGAACTTGTACTCCATAATAAATATATAGTGGAAGCTTTTTACTGAGCTAGGCCCTGTGATTTTTTCCCTCTTTTTGATGTTTTCCACGTAAAAATTCTGGAATTTTCTTGTTCACTCTTTAAATACATGTGTGTGTGCTGGATATCACAAACAAGGCTAAGGCGTAAACTTTCACTCTACCGCAACTGGCTTTCTAGTACGTAATAGTTTGGCACCGTCGGAGAGAAACTAATTCCCATTATTTTATCTTGTATGGCAATCAAGTTTCCCAACAAGATCAAAACCACCATCGAGGTGGAGCATTTCAAGCTTTTAAGGAGCAACGAAGAATGAAGATTCATCAAACTTCATTCCTTGATTTTGTTGAAAACCAAACTTTAATCTCGTAAGATCTCCCATGTTAATATGTTAAGCATCTAATCAATTGCCATCCCAAGAAACAAGTCAAAGTTGGAGGATATTTCAACATTGAGAAGAGATATAGCTTTGCAAATTATGATTTTCCAATCATACTCATGAAAAAATAAGACCAAGTTTAAGGAGAAACTTTGGCTACAACCACAAACGGATGTTTTGATTCGACCTCTTCCATACAGATTAACGTCGTCAAGTAATACATTGATAAACAACCTCGGATGGGTCAAAAATCCTCAGCGGATTCAATTTAACCTCATCCATACAGGTTAACATCATCGGGTAACACCCTAACAAAGAACCTTGAATAGGTCAAAATCTGGATTCAATTCAACCTCATCAATACAAACGCCATCCACCGACAAACAACCCTGGATAGGTCAAAATCCTCGGATTCAATTGACCTTTTCCATACAAACCATCGTAACACTCGACAAACAACCGGATAGGTCAAAATCCTGGATTCAATTCAACCTCTTCCATACAGGTTAACGTCATCGGGTAACACCCTAACAAATAACCTTGGATAGGTCAAAAATTCTCAGCAGATTCAATTCAACCTCTTCCACATGTTAACGCCATCGCAAGACTCAACAAACAACCTAGATAGGTAAAAGGTCATTGGTGGATTTCCCATGGCATCTTCCACTGTGTTAATGTCAGGGTAATACCGACAAATAACCGGATGAAAAATCCCATATTCAATTCAACCTCATCCATACAGGTTAACATCATCGGGTAGCACCCTGACAAACAACCTCGGATAGGTCAAAAATCCTCAGTGGATTCAATTCGACCTCTTCCATACAAGTTAACGTCATCGGGGAACACTCTGACAAACAACCTCGGATAGGTCAAAAATCCTTAACGGATTCAATTCGACCTCTTCCATACAAGTTAACGTCATCGGGTAACACCCTGACAAACAACCTCGGATAGGTCAAAAATCCTCCAGATTTTCAACCTCTTCCACATAGGTTAACGTCATCGAGCAAAGACTCTGACAAACAACCTACGATAGGTCAAAAGGTCTTTGGTGGACTTCCCAAGGCCTCTTCCACTGTGTTAACGCTCTGTAACACTCGACAAACAACCTCGATGGGTCAAAATCTCGGATTCAATTCAACCTCTTCCACGATTAACATCATCGTAACACTCGATAAACAATCTGGATGAGTCAAAATCTCGGCTGATTCAATTCAACCTCTTCCATATAGAAGCGCCATCGAGTCACACTCTTGCAAACAACCTCGAATAGGTTAAAATTTCATCGTCATCCCGCTGGCCGACCATCGCTGACCACTATCACCGGTCACCACCGCCATATCCGATAATCTCCGTTGGTCACCACCATCATCGCCGGTCATCCCGTTGACTACCGACGCATGCCATGCCGACTACGTTGCCGCATTACGCTGACCACCTCGCTACCGTAACCATTATCGTTGCCATCGGTGATCTCGCTGGTCACCACTAATTACGTATGCCGTTGCCGCTGCCGACCACCCGCCGGCCAACCACGTCATCCACCGCCAGAATTATCGCGGCAATCTCCGCTGGTCATCACCATCATCGCAGGCCATCTCTGCCTATTACCACCATCGTCGCCATCTCGCTGACTACCGACGCCGGCCACCACCGTCATGCCGCTATCATTATTGCCGATCATCGCTCAACTGGCTCCGACAAGGGTTTGACACCTTTCGAGGGAAAATCGAGCTCGCCAGAGGAACAATGGGCCTGATCACTAACGACCTCCTCTTAAGAAGAAGAGGGACACTTATGCATATGAAGAGTATGCCTTCTCTCTTGGCCCTAGGGAGGTTTTTATAGACCCCTATAGGAGCAAAAAGGTAAAAAATCACCAAAAACTGCAAAAACCAGTCAAAACTGCCCAAAAAGGGCGAAAACGGGCAAAAACAAACAAAAAAACCCTCGCCCCGCACGCGCGCGCGGTCTGCTCACCCGTCTATGGCCCTCCATCCGCCGTTCCGCACGACCTGCCCATTCTCGCCGTTCTACGCGACCTAAACTCCTGGCCCGTGAACAAGACTGTTGTGATCCTAGCAAAAGTTGGATCATCTCATTTTGAGACTCTTTCATTCGGTGGACACGATCTTCTAAAGAGATTCCTATCGCTCACCGTGTGGTCACTATCGGGGGAGTGAGAGCTTGACATCCTTGGTTCAAGGATTGGTTTCGAGTGACGGAGTTGGAGCTGAGGCTCAGCCACAGTATTGCACCTATTGGCCATAATGAGGGTGTTCACAAAAATTGTGATTGAATGATTATTTCCCATAGATGTCGCCAAATTGCGCTTAGAAAACCAGGTAAAGTGAAAATTTACGCCTTAGCCTTGTTATGAAATCTAGTACACACACATAGGTATTTAAAGAGTGAACAGAAAATTCGTAAATTTTATGTGGAAAAATCTCAAAAGAGAGAAACTACGGCCCAAACAAGAATCTTCAACTATGTATTTGTTTGAGTACAAAATTTTTCTAACCGGATTACAAAATCACATGAGAGGGTGAAGGAGAATGATGACCATATAGTCATGTTCGATTGTAACGCTTGCTATGGTAGATGATGATGAACAATGGGATCGACCGACGAAGGTCGTCATGATGGTAAATGTGAGATTGATTAGGGATCGGCAACAAACGGGCGGTGGTTGACAACCGTCGAGTGGTGGCACGATTGTGCTTGGAGGATTTTCAAGCTTTAGAGTTCTCTCCTCTCCCCTGCTTGGGCTCCCCTCATATGAGTAATGAGGGGCTATTTATACGGATGAGGACGCCTCTATAAATACATGCAAAATTCAAACCACTCCATCTGGACGCCTAAATGATTCCTTTGATCATTTGATGTATTTTAAGTATTTGAATGCTCGAATGAAGTCAAAATTATGATATCTTGAGCTTGTTAGATCCGCTCGTTAAAATGCTCGATTTGACTATAAACACTCCATGTTTAAGAGGTATTTATGGATTTAACTGATATCCCAAAGTTTCCAATGATATTTTAAGTGCTTGATCTCGATTAATTGCAACTGAGGATCAACTTATTTTTGGCATCAAGATTCAGATAGAATTTTCGGTCATATCAAAAGTAATATCTACCTAAGATTCATTTAGTTCATTTACAGTTGTATTCTCCTTTGTTGATGGTGAGAAATTGTTGAAGAGTACTCACTCTATCTTAATATCTCAATCTTTATTCTTTAGTATATTTAAAAATATAGACAAACAAAAAATATATTATTAAAAATATTATTATTTTATACTATATTTTTATTTTACTTTTAAAAAGAATATTATATTTAAAAAATAAGTGATAACATTCTTTAAAAAATTGTCAAAAAATAAGAATTTATCAAACCAATTTAAAAGTGTGGCATTTAAATTTTAAACGATCTCAAATTATATTTCATCTTTATTGATAAATCTGATTTTTATATCAAAAGATGTAATTAGAACTTCTTAAACATTTTATTATATATTGCATTTTGACATTCTTTAAAATTTTGAGTAGAAGACATCTTAACCTAATGATATTAAGTTTAGTCTTTGAACTAAGAGGCATTAAGTTCAAGTGTTTGTAGATATTTTTCATGCATGAATTTAAGATTAAATTCGATCAAATGTCTCAAATAAAGAGTCATTTGAGAAAATTTATTTATATTATTAGTTCAATAATTTGTATCATGTTGATATTTTTGTAAGTCATTGATATGAATCCATATCCCTAAATTAACAACAGAAACAAAAGGGATAGAAGAAGGCCAAGTTGGCTAAAAAATTTCACAAATATTCTCAAAATACAACATCAAAGAGTATAATTACACATTCACGTAAATATTTACGAATAAAAACCAAGCGAATAGCGTTTTACAACAGTAGATCAGAATAAGAAAGATCTACAACAAAAGCCTATCAAAGTCCAAAAAAAATACAAACTTTAACACAAGACTCGTGACTAATTTAACAAAAGAGATCAATAAACTATTTTCGTGAGCCTCCCCGAAAGTAAATAAAACCATAAATGTAATTAACTACCAAAGGAACGAAGACATAAAATCAAGAAACCAAGAAGAGTAGTAACAACATTGCACGCACTCAACTTCGAATGTAAGCAAGATTAATCTGATGTAACGTAAAAACCTTTAGCATGTATAGAAGGTCTAGATCTAGGATATATGAAGAAAAGAAAACTATAAATAGAAGAAGAAATCCCATGAAGGGTAATGAAATATTCTGAAAGCAAACTTCCTTTCTCTTTTGTATCTTCTCTTCTCCTTCATCTCCTAAGCTCTTCTCTGGTTATCCTCGCCGAAAACCGTCGCTCATCACCGATCAGAGAACCCTAGGGTTTCTCCCCACTCTCAGCCCCTCTTTTCCTTTCTGAGCCGGCTCAGAGAGAAACAAAACAAAAGAAGGTTAAAGCAAGCTTCCCCTAGAAGCCTCATCACACGGCACAAAACAGCCAGATTGTTTTGAATCAAAGGCACAGATTCATTCCCCGGGACACAAATCAAGGCATGAGATCGAACCGCGCAGAGAGACACGCGTGTAATCCACTAACGGAAGAAAGGAAATCAAGAACCGCGCATTCGAAGCACAGATCCAAGGGCAGAAAAAGAACTAAACAAATCAGACGATTCAAGGCGCAGCTCAAAATAAAATTATTTATGTTATCTGCACTCTAGATGGAATAAAATGTTTATTTATGATATATTATTTCAATGACATATCGTAGTTATTAGATGCCTGGATGAGTCACCTTAGGATTAGAAATGAAATTGTTCTATTATAAACAAAATTTATTAACTTACATGATTAAAATAAAATAGAAACACATAAGCTATGTTACCATAAATGCATTCATTTTACTTCTTTGCCCTTGTGAGAGCTCTCATCTCCATTGCAGAATAGGGCCACTTGATCTTTGAGGACAACATCTACCTAAAGGAGATAAGACAACACTAAGGTAGGGCCAAACTAAGACATGGCATTCTAACCATACTAAAGTTGTGTCTTAATTAACAAATAAATTAAAATAAAATTATGATGCACTTAGTCTAGCAATATTGCATACCCACATATTTAAACTTAATGGCTATGTCTAGGACTAGGATTCTTCCTAAAAAAACAATCTTACATATCTTACATATGCATGTGACTAGACATCATGATTTTAAAGCGACTAAATGAGTTAATTGTCAGCCCTTCTAGGCAAGATTGTAAGTCCAGACTAATCGGGCTTATTTGAACTTTTAAGTGAAGTTGAAAAGTATAAGTCTTATTGCATATCGTTAGATTACGTCTAAGTGACTACCTAATAATAGTTCTCATTTTAGTCTAAGTTTTGAGACTAATAATTTCCCTTAGGCTACATCATAAGTCTATTAAACATATTCACAATCTTATGTTAATGAATTATAAATTCCAAATTACAACTCAAAACTAAATAAATTCAAATGCCAAAATATAAAGTCCAAACTTAGATAGTTTTGAGTGTTAAAAGTTTCTGCAGCACTCTTTATTTTTTCCCCTTTAGTTCTTAAAATAATTGTTCTTAAATTTGAACATATCTCTTTAAGATTCTAAAATCATCAAATCTTTGAATTTAAAGTTTGAATTAATCATAAAATCGTTCATCACTACTTTAATAAAAAAAAATTCTTGAGAATTCACTCTTAAAATGTAATTAACTATAGGGGCTTGCCCTTATAGAAACATGTGCCTCAAAATTTAAATAAAATTTAAATTCAAATAACTAGAAATACAAATCAAACAAACTTTGAAACCTATCTTGTTGTTATACACAAATCCATAGTAAAATAGTAATTCTATCTCTTGGGATAGTATATCATTTGCTATATCGCATTTAGATATAATAATAAGATAATAAGTAAATTATCTTTATTTTAGTTTTTAAATCCACTACAAAATAGCAACTCTCTCCTGAGACAGTATATTATTCTCAATGTTGCGTTCGATCACTAGAAGAAAATTAAGTTCATAGTTTGTGAGTTTTCCCCTTCTTAAATAAATTTTCCCACAAATTATATTGGCGACTCCACTAAAGATTTAAATTTTCCAACAACAAGCAAGTTCAAAGTTGCCTATATCATTTATAAGGAGTTAAGTAGATTAGATGCTGTCGATAAATTTATTCTTACACTCAAGAGAGAGTGAGGCTTAAGGATTAGTGCTCAGCTTCTAGTTAGGAAGTGTCCAGTTATATATATAGTGAAGAGTTGTTAGTTCTCCTTTTTTACGATTGCCAAATTATCTACTATATCAAAAATAGACAACATTTTCCCACCACAACCCTATCTAAAGATGTTGTTTCAACTATTAGGTGAATATCACAACCCTCATTATTAAGCCTATTATAATCACCCATGCCATAACCATCAAAAACAATTCTTATAACCATCATTACCACATGAACCTAGACACATCAGGTGGCTAAACAGCCTTCGTAAATCAACACTAGCATTTGACTAGAAAAAATACATTGATGGGTAAAGCCAATATGTTGGGATATAAAATGGCGATAGATTTTCCCTTCTCTCCCTTTTTTATTCAACTTTGTAAGAACATTGTAACATGTTTGTTCATCCTATGTGAAATAAAAGTCTCTTTCTAAATGTCCTTTTGTATGGTTCAACATTAATCACTCTATGTGAAACTTCAAACTTAATCTTTATGATAAAATATTAAAGAGGAAAAATAACTAACAAAACAAAAGTTTGACTGACTTATATTATTTAATAAATTTAAGAATTAATTTTTTCATTAAAAAATAGTAGATTGTTCAATCCACTAACAATAAAACCTAGATCTTTCCTTTCTAATAAATAGCATAACAGAAGTTAAAGAATAATAAATATACACTAAATTGGCATGCATCATTACATTGCATATGCATGAGTTCATTACATGCAATGAATAGAATACATTAATAATCTCTATTGTGTACTTAGCATATACCTCAAAATTAAAAAATGTAAATAAGGTTGGTAGATGTTTGTATAACAACTGTTATCATTACAAGCCCTCTTACTTTTAATAAATTACTAAGAACATTTTCTTGAAATAAAAAAATAAAAAAAATCATTGTTGGCATCACAATTTGAAAAATAACTTGATACTTGGGTCTATTTAGCTCAAGTTACTTTCTAACTCTCCTAATTGAGTCTATCACTTTCAATTTAGACCAACTGTACTTGACTAAGAACAATAACCTTACCTAATCCTCCAGTTTAGACTAGAGGTGATCTAAGCAACCCCGTTAAAAATTCTTCTAATGAATTCAATTATGCTCCATGATAACTTCCTAGGTTAAGTCCCAAGCTTAACATAGTTAGAATCCTAACACAACGCATAAAATTAGCTACAATCATGATTTCATGCACACCAAACTTTAGACACAAAAATTTCCCCTATCAAGATCCCATTTCGCAAAATAAATAGCATAGTTACATCCAATTCATCAGAATAATTCAAACGGACCCCCATATGAGTCAAATATCAATTTGCATGCATTTGCCTCAAATGCATGTTGATAATCCCCACTTAAATAAGAAAATTTAATCAAAGAATTATATTGAATTAAATTAAAATACCTTAACTAATTAAACATATAAATTAAAAATAAAATAAAATCAAATATCTTAGTCTAATCTACTACCACCTAACTCTCTTTATCAATTTCAAAATTTTAACATTCATTACACTATCCCAATATTAAGATACTATAGCAAATATTAATTAATATTAATCCATTTATTCCATACCATAGGATAAGCAATGCTTGAAGTTAAAAAATAATAAGATTTTATAAGAATTAAAGTTGTCATTTTGCTGTTTGATAAGATTCAAGTTAAAATAGAGTTAATTTTGTTCAAACATTTAGATTAAATGACTCAATTTAAAGCAAAACAAAGAAGGATTTAAGATCTTGTAGAATTTAGAGTTTCATTTTTGATGTTTAGCAAAATCATGCTTAAACATTGTCCAAAATTCTATTTAAATCTTGTCTAAAATCGTGCCCAAATCTTGCTTAAATTGTGTTCAAAATTCAATTTAAATATGGTTCAAAAGTTTGCTCAAATAGTGCTTGAATTATGTTCAAATTCTGTTTAAATCTTGTTTAAATCCTATTCAAATAATCTCAAAATCATTCTTAAATCTTGCTCAATTTTATTCAAAACTATGTTCAATTTGTATAAATTTGATTCAAATCTGCCACCAAGGAACATCTTAAGACACCGATCTCCACAACAATTTGTGTGCATGCTTCACACATGTTTCCTTGATACCCCAATCTACCCAGATTCAATGCATGCATTTCACATGCATGATCTTTGACATGTAGAACTACCTTGATTTAGATGAGTGCTTCCCGCATAAATTTTAGAACATTTCACTAACACGTCATTTTGCATGCCTGTGCACATTCACATTTGTCGACACACCTATTATTTCATCCTTTGCACACAAACATATGTCTTTTAGACTATGCTTACAACCCCAACTAAGGCACATTTTGATGTGTTTTATGCCTCATCTATATTTAATCCAAGGATTGCACACACTCTTACAAGAAAACATTTAGTTGTATACCCATATGGTGGTTTTGTAGTAAGAGCATGTGGTTTGGTGAAACTGATTGTCTTTGGGTGCAATGCGTTAGGAAAGCTTAAATATAAGCTAACAATGATTATTGATTTCACATGTGCAATCTTAGTTATCTGATCTTTGATTAGTAGAACCAAATTAATTTTTTATGCAAAGTTACAAGATTCATTACGCCATTACTATTAACCTAACATATTATAGTTTGTTTATACTGTATTAATGCACCCAAATACCAACTAAGTAACTGTACCGAAGCCTACTAGTGGGCAAGCTTGACCAAAGTCAGTTAAGTTTCTATGCATGCATTGCATATCATACATGCTAGCCAGAATTGCAATAGCTAACTTCATTTGATTGTCAATGACATTTGCGTACCTTGGTCATTGTATTGTATTGGCATTTAAACTTCAGTCTAGGGTTATATGTAACACATACTATACTTGAGGCTTCTCATTTGATTAATCACTTGAATCAATAGGTTTGACTTGACTGGCATGGGTCAAGGTTCACGTTATATCTCTAAAGCATAATATCGCCAACCTATTGTTCTTAGATTGAACTATGCTCAAATTCACATTCTAAGTAACCTTCACAGGATTATAGGCTATCCTACCCCTAGCTCATTCTAGCACCTCTTTATGACATGATTATCATTTCAATTACATTTATATCTAATATTTTGATTAAACAACGACATGAATGTGCATTATCATCATCCATTCGTGTCTTGTTTGATCATATCTTAGCTTGACCCTCAATTGATAACTTTTCTAGTCTAGTCATGCTCTTTGACGACTTTTCTTGATCAACCTCGAGTATGAAGGAAGCTAAATAAGCCCATAGAACATTAAGCAAATATAGATGATGAATAAACACATAATTGAGAGACTTTAAATCATACTTTTAAGAAAGCCTATATTGAAACAATGGCTAACAAAGAATAGACCCATGGTGAATGAGACTCAAGCTCTATTTGCATAAAGGAATGTGAAGGAATTTAAGCAAAATGCCACAGTTTTGAGTACGTATCTTCAAAGTTTATTGGAGATTTCAAATCCTTGTCTCATTCCATCCACTCAAACTGGGAACATACAAACAACTCCTAAAAGTGGAAGTGAAACTGATATAATTTCAAATATTGCAGATTCGAAAGGTCAAACTTCAATTATGTAAAAATCAAGGAATCTCGTACGATTAAAAGTTCAAAGATTTGTACACAATAGAGGCTCACTTATCTTGGCTAGAAATTGTCTATTTCACGGGAGTATATAAAGACACAAACGCTTGAAGTTCTACTAGTTGTTCTGAAAAAATCTCAAAGAAATTAAAAAGTTTTATTAAAAAATAACCATTAATTAAGATTCTACTTAGTTAAATAAAAAACTATATTTAGTCAATTTAGATAAAAAAATATCTTCTAAAATAATGTCTTCATTAATCAAATTTAATTGAAAAATACAACTAATTAAACAATAATAACAACAACAAGCCTTTATCCCACTGTGGGGTCGGCTACATGAATCCTTATTCTCCATTGTGTCTTATTATGTGTCAAATTCTCATTTAATTCTAATAAACTAATGTCATTTTTTATACATCTTAATCAAGTCTTTTTAGGTCTACCTCAACCTTTCTTAACATAAGGCAAATTTAGTACATCTACTCATAAGTGACTGATGCTTTATGTGGCAATACCATTTAAAGCAACTCTCTCCAATCCTATCTGCCACTAGAGCTACTCCATCCTTTTCCCGAACATACTCATTTCACATTTTATCTCTAAGAGTAAAGTCGCTCATCCACCTGAGTCATCTCTGCAACACTTAGGCAAATGCTTCTCTTTATCCAACATTTTGCACCATAAAGGTACTTTTCTATCAACAAAGGATGCACTCCTCCAAAGCTATAATTATAACATTGATAATTTTAGTATCAACAACAATCTTTAAAGCTATAATTATATCTTCAATCATATTAATATTTATAACATTATTGTTCAAAATTTTATCTATAATTGCACATACATCATTTCTAATTTGACTCCTACCTGAATATCAATATTTAAAACCTAAACTATCAATCTCCTTAGTCTTCTCCCCAACTCATTTAACTTTTTAAATATATAAAATATTTATCTTCCTATGAACCATAATATCTATTAATTCCATTAATTTACTTGTAAGAGTATCTATATTCCAAATTCCTAACATAATTATAGTTTCATAGACTTTTTTGTTTGCCCACATTCGTCCATAATGTGAGAACTCTTACTTGTTTAAATCTATACACGATCACCGATGCAACGGTCCTTGCACACTTTTCACTGTCTTCAGGACATATAGTGCATTGCTTCCAGAGAATGAACTAGCATTAACACAATGTTTTAAAAGATTCATGTCATGATTATTTCGACAAATTTTGCACTTGTTATCAACTGTCTATCCCAACCATCCACTTTTCACATCGGGACTTGGGAAAAAGTTTATTAAAATCATAAATGCTACTGAAGTTATAATTTTAATAAATTAATATTATTATTAAAATTAAATTACATCTCTCCATCAATTAATATACATTATTATCAATATTCAAAATATACCACAATTTATAACAAAATATAAAAGCTCTCCTTCGCTCCAACCAAAACCACGAAGCCCCTCTCCTCACATTGGCTATGACCAAGATAACGAAGATGTGAGCGAGGCGATTGACGGACCACCGTAAAGAAGCATAAATTGGAAATAACTCTCCGCTGATCGGATTTACAAAATCGGTATCAAAAGTAAAATGGAGAAGAAACCGAAGATTTTGTAGGATTTGAACTTCACATTTTGTTGTTCGGATTTAGTTAGATCTGCTTAAATCTCGATCAAATCTTGCTACCAAATACGACACAATCCAAATCCCCAACAACATCGAACTACTTAAACTCCCTCATAATCATTCCTAACAACAAAAAAGATATATCCCAATGCAAGTGAAGGAAGCGATTGCTAGATATGCAAGATAAATCAATGAAGATGCAAAGGATATTAGATACAAGTACCTTTTCCTTGGCGAATCTAACCCCATGCCTCGCGAGCTCAATGTTCCTCCAACACAGTGAAGGAATCGGTGTCGAAGTCATTTTAGATTTTTTGATCCCGTATGCGTACCGCCCGTAATGCGATAGTGTGAATTACAAGGTTTAGTTGAAAAAATAGGGGGAGTTACATACATAAGCACTCAAAACATTCTTATTTATTTTAATATCTAAAATTTTAATATTACATACATGCCATCTAAAAATCGCTAATATATCAAATCTACCACCCAATCCTAACTCCATCAGCCTTCCAAGTAATCCAAAGTAATCACTTATCTGCTTATTTATACCAGTCGTTGACAATCATCAAGATGTCAAGGTTTTTGATAATCAGCATTTGAAACAAAATTATATGTGCACTCTGTCTTCGTCCCCTTTCGCTCCAAATGATTTGGCCCTGTGTGCCACTCTATTACTCCATAAGATTGATTTATCAATTTGATTAGAAGGAATGCCTACTTACAACGGCTCTCATTTTTGTTTCAATTCCTTTATTTAAGGTTTTGAGGTAATTAAAATAGTGTGATCTTCATTTGCATTCAATTGTTAAGTTTGTGTAGTTTAAGCATTTTATTTTGATGTTATATTTTCAAATCTAAACTCATCCATATAAGTGCTAGCCTTGTGCTCTAGTTATGTAACTGATTTTATAAGTTTTGTTCTTCATATAACATTCTTAAGATCTTGAAATTTAGTTATTTGGATTATTAGGTTTATGCATGCATATTGGCTTGAGATGTGTGATTTGTTCTATGAGTAGAGTTTATGTTTGAAAGGTAACGTTGTGGCATTTGCTAAATACAGTTGAAGCCGATAATGACCAGAATGACCATGATAGAGCAAAGGAGATGATAGACGCAAGCCAATATTAGAACAACGGTCCTCCCTCATTGCTAACAAATGGAAGATTTAGCGTGTCATAGTAGGATTTAACGGTTGGGTGGTATTCATGTTATATTTGAAGGTTCAAAGTGTTCAGTAAATAAATATAAAGTTTAAGGTGTTAAATATGTAACTTAAGATGTTTTGAATGTTATGTATGCAAATTCTCCTAAAATAACATAAAGACTAAAATAATCATTTTTCTTTTAGTAATAATGTCACTAGAGGAAGTAGCTAAGTGAGCACTTTCTATTTTATCATATTTCAATCTCTCTAACTCTTGTACACATTGAGCAATGAGCTCATTAAGAGTCCATTTTTTCTTTTAAGTATTATAACTTATCTTAAAAGGATTAAATTGTGTAGAAGAGAGATCAAAACTAAGTGCATAAGAATATCATCGATATCTCTAATTTTAGTACTCTTAGTCTAGTAACAAAACTAGACATTTTTGTTTCACAAATTAATGAAATATTGCATGCAAGCAGTTTTGATACAAAGCAAAAATTAATGAGTGAGAATTCATATATGTTATAGCTTAGAACATATTTCTAAACATATAATTGAAAGACTTGTGTTAGAAAGAATTTTTGATTATCTTGATGTAGATGATAAACTATGTA
The DNA here is from genome assembly GCA_021442155.1 of Cymbidium sinense. Taxonomy (NCBI): domain Eukaryota; kingdom Viridiplantae; phylum Streptophyta; class Magnoliopsida; order Asparagales; family Orchidaceae; genus Cymbidium; species Cymbidium sinense. Next base: position 34,033,835 of record CM038221.1, read on the forward strand.
TATAATGTATCAAGGGGAAAACAAACAAATATCAAGAAAGTTGGTGCTAATAGGAATTTAAACGTCTTGGAATTAATTCATATTGATATATGTAGTACATTATCTACAATTACATGGAATGGCCAACAGTATTTCATTGCTTTCATAGACGATTATTCTCGTTATGGATACTTATACTTGATTTAAGAGAAGCCACAATCACTAGGTGTATTCAAAATTTTTAAGGTTGAAGTTAAAAATCAACTTGAAAAGAAAATTTGTCAAATTTGACTTGTGGTGAATACTATGACATATATGATGGATCGTGAACAACATCCAAGCCCCTTTGCCAAATATTTAAATGAATGGCATCGTTCCTTAGTACACCATGCTGGGACTCAAGTCAAAATGGTGTAGCTGAGAGATGAAATCGGACCATTATGGATTTGGTTAGAAGTATGATAAATCATTCTTCTTTACCATAATCACTTAAGGGAGAAGCCTTAAAGACTGCAATTTACGTCTTTAATAGAGTTTCAAGCAAAGTAGTAGCTAAAATCCTATATGAATTAATTGAGGGATAGATCTTTAGGTGTTTAATAACTTAAAAGAAATTAAAGAAATTATGGTTAATCCACGTGTAAGAAAATCATAAGAGTACTTAATTAAATTCCTTAATTTAATTAACCATTAATTATGACCTAATTGTATTAAGCTCTTTCATTTCTTAGACCATTGCTAATTTACTTTTCAATTCAATTGCATATCATGTTGGCTCACAAATTTTGGATAATTATGTGAAGGTGATTAAGAAAGGGTTAATTAATGAATTTAATGCATATTATAACTTAATTAATCCATAAAATCAACTTAATCACTTTTCCTTAAACACACTAAGATTATCAACATGGGAATGGAATAAAACAGCAAACATGTTTCTCTTCTTTAATTTCAATTAAAATCCAAAATCAAAATTAATAAGAAGCTTTAGTTTACTTTAAAAGATTTTATTTAATATGATTATCCTAAAGAATTAATTTGATTGAATGAATCACATGTTTGTATTTGATTATTCCTCTCCAATCATGTTAAATATTGTATGTCATTTAATTTCATGCATCCATGTCTTTTTTTTTTAAGTTAAGTAAATTAAATGAAGTCTCTTTTATATAAAGCTTACATGTGTTGATTTAATTTAATATATGTGTGCTATTATCACTATTAAATCCAAATGTATTTTTCAAAAGCTTATAAATGAATGATGACATGTGTAGTAATGATAGTTATAAATACATAAAAATGTATATGCTTATAGTTTAAAGTGTATGAAGTCTATTTCCTTTATTCACATGTTGATTTACATAAGTTTGAATGGTAATGGGTATATAGTCTGGACTTCCCGGGAATATAAGGCTTTAAATATCCCCAAAGAGGTCATTTGATTACCTCACTTTCTTGGTTTAACAACGGCATGTGCCCATTTGATTTCTTTCTTATGTATTTTAACATTAAAATTTAAATAGAGCTTTAATTTATATACATAAATAATTCAATTAAATAAAATACAAGTTTTGCATGATTTTAATTCTCTTAGTTATTTATAAATTCATATTATCTAAATAAACAAGTATATAGTCTGGAAATCCCGTGAATATGACTTTAAGTAGCCCAAAAGAGGTCATTTGATTATCTCACTTTCCTGATTTAACAATGGCATGTACTTATTTATGTTTTCATATATGTGTGTGTACATGTGATTAAAGAATGAGAATCCCAATTTTAAATTAAAAATGCAAGCATCCATAATTGTTCAAGTGATTGAATCATTTAATCATGTAATTTAGAGTTTTCTTTTCTATGTTCATGTATGCAAATTTACATAGATTTGGATGTTAATAGGTAAATAGTTTGAACATCTTGGGAACATGAGATTTTAAGTATCCATAAATAGGTCATTTGATTACCTTACTTCCTTGGTTTAATAATGGCTCATACCTGTTTAATTTCATTCTTATGTAATTTTGTATAAGAATTTTGATAGAGCTTTAAATTTACACATTATTAAATAATTCAATCAATAAAAGTATAAAATTCAAACATGCATATACATTCATCATATAAGTGTGCTAAAATATATTGCATGTATAGATATGCTTAGAATTGAATCATATGTGTGTTACATGTGATGGAAAGGAATAATTTAATATGTGTCATGTGATAGTAATTCAATCAAATTAATCTTAAGATGTATTTCATGTTAAATAGAATTATTTAAAGTGAATTTAAACTTAGGATTAATTAAAATATTCAATAAGTCATTCACTAAACATGCTTTAGAATGTGACTTAAGTTAGAGATGAAAGAGGGCAATCCTCTTTTTTTCTCTTTATAACACTTAGATGCTAAGTGTAAATCACATGAAATAAAAGAAAACACAAATTAAAATCCTCAAATAAACTAAACAACTTAAAGTGAAAGCAACCCTTTAAGTTAAATTAAATTCTTTTAAACTTAGAAAAATATAACTTTAATGCTTAGTAAGACTTTCCACACGAGCCTTAACACACATTAGAATTAATTCACCACTTCTAGTCCTAAGTTGGGATTGTATGATATGATGTATATTTTATTTTGTGATATATTATTTTAGACTAAATGTTAGGGTGTATAGTTCAGAACTAGATGGTAGGCGATATTAGCCTAATCATATTTTATGAGGATTGTTCTTAAGGGGTGCTTAGAAATAAATACAAATACTCTCTTTGCGTTGCTTAAAACCCCAAGCATAATCCAAGTTATGACAAGTGGGCTTGGTTACCTATGTAGAGTACTAAGTACAAATTATAAATATAACTGCTTGAGTTATATGTGTGTTTAACTAACCTCTATTTTATAGGTGTAGTTAGATTTACTTTTTTTATTTTAATATAATTTTATGTTATGAATTAGGATTAGTGTTATGGGGGATTAGGATGAGCAGTGGCTAAAATATTTTATCTTGGGAGGCCATGTGATGCCTTTGAAGCAAGCACACCCAAACTAAAGAATGGAGCAAATCAAATCAAATGAAAGAATGAAGATAAGGAGAAAGAAGACCCCCATAACATTTAATAAAATTGTAATTATTCTTTCATATACCGGGTTGTACAAGGGTGGAGCTCGGCTACCCATGCTTTTTCTTCTCAGGTTGTACAACAGCACCAGATCGCACCTGTCTATTATTCATTTGCACTAGTTTTACAAATTTATTTAATGTGTGTTTATTCTGCGCATTAGAAATGGCATACTTTTCATAGTTTCTTATGATTGATGCTTTAATGTGTGGCCTAGATGCGATTAAGCTCTTAGGATAAAAATAATTTTTCTACCCTAACTAATCACTCATAATTAAATTTTAACAACTCATAACCTCATCATAAAGCCTAGGCCTTAAATAAAATAATTAAAAGATTTAGCAACCCCTTAGCTGAATGTTATATGCCTCACATCATGCATGCATATTATTTCTTCCTTGAAATTAGGCGATCTCCATCCTTGCACAATATGGGAATCTTGACCTATGAGGGCATTCTTTGTGGTGGAGAATAACCTATTCTCATTGATTTAGCCAACAACTGTATTTCATCATGCATATAGACATCAAAATCCTAAAGCTTTTGTCTAAATGAAGTGTTAAAAATTAAATAAAATTTGAAAAGATTTTGCATTAGATTAAGTCATTATTCATACCACTCATGCTCTAGTCTTTTAGGGAGTGGGTTTAGGACTTAGTCTCTTTTCTAAATAAATAATAGCCCAACTATCTTACAATTTCATATGATCGGACCACCATTTTAAAATCGTAGGAGGAGTTAGTTGGCAGCCACTCTAGACGATTGTAAGCCTAGCAATCTGGTGGTTTATCCACTCTTCTGGAGGTAAAACTTATGCCCATTTTTTCTTAGATTTAGGTCATGCCTTGGCATCGTGCTAAAGCTCCCTAGATTTAATATCTGAGGTAGTTGTTTTCTCCATGCTACAAGCATAAATTCACACCTTATTGGCATTTTAACAACTTTGTATTGGCGGATTATAAGGTTTAGCAATCTAATAAAATTTTAACTCAAAACATATAATTTTCTTCAATTTCAAAATTATAAAGCCCAACCATAGGATAAATTGGAATGCTCAGTAGGCTTTCTAGTTTCATGAGCAATCTCTACTCATCTCTTTTGGCTTCCAAAATGAGTCTCTTTATTTGACCTATCCCAATTGATTTTCCATATATAGTCAATCATTTGATAGCCTAACTTGGAAATCTTTGGAGACCCTAATTGTCTACTTTAATCGAGAGTATTCCTAAGGAATTCACCTTCCTTAAGATGATTAACTATGGAGGCTTGCCTCCATAGGGAACTTTAGAACCTAATTTAATATAAATCTTGTTTTATTCATCCATGTAAAGTAGGGGAAAAATCTCTAGTATATTCGAAGAATCATCATGCCTTAGGAGTCCTTATTAGTGATTAGAGTCTGTATAAATCTTGTTTTATTCATCCATGTAAAGTAGGGGAAAAATCTCTAGTATATTCGAAGAATCATCATGCCTTAGGAGTCCTTATTAGGAGTCCGTATAATCGAGAGTATTCCTAAAAAATTCACCTTCCTTAAGATATAATTAACTATGGAGGCTTGCCTCCATAGGGAACTTTAGAACCTAATTTAATATAAATCTTGTTTTATTCATCCATGTAAAGTAGGGGAAAAATCTCAGTATATTCAAGAATCATCATGCCTTAGGAGTCCTTAGGTGATTAGGTTCATTGAATGGTTGTCTCTTTTTTTTAAGATTGTACGTCATACGTCAATGTCGTACTAGATCACATCAATAAGTACCCCCAACGATCTACATGGTGTCCCCTCCACACCCCGCTACACACACACACACACATCCAAAAATAAACACCACAAATTTTTTTGGAGACTCCGCTGGGGACTGTTCCTCTCTCCATCTTTAGTATATAATTATTATCTCCAAGCATCGATAGTGGACTTATATTTTATATAAGCCCAAGACTATCTTTCTTTCCATTGGCACTTAACTTATTTCATCCTTAAGCAAAGCTAGCCAACATCCTTTAGGTTTTAGGGCCTCACTCCATGTAGGTAAAAAATAAATTGACCAGGAAGAGGAGATGAATAAACTTAGAACCTCTTTACCACTAGCATGGTGAGGCAAGGTTCATCCCATATTTAAAAAAGTTTTAAAAAAATAAATAAAGTCTTTTGCAAACATTTTAAAAGCACTTCTCCTAAATAAAATCATTTTTTGAAATGCACTTCAAATAACATAAAGTTTACAAAATATAAAATTTTCAAACCTCTTTTCAAATAATAAGACAATCAACCTCATTTTAACATACTTAAACTTGTTAAATGAGGATCCTTTTCAAAATCAAATATGCTTTGTCAAACTCTTTTCATATTTTCAAAAGCACATTTTCAAAATAGAATCAATCAACTCCATTTAACCACCTGCACTTAATATACCTAAATTTGTTAAGTGGAGTTCTATTTTCAAAATCAAAACAAATTGAAAATCAATAAATCTTTGAATCTCACTTAACATACAAATTTGTTAAGTGAGAGTTCTCTTTTCAAAAGCAATATCACACACAAAATCAAAACATATTTGAACTCCATTTGACATACCCAAATTTGTCAAATGAGAGTTCATTTTTCAAAATTAAAATTAAATTCTATTTAACATACTTACATTTGTTAAATAGAATTTCCTTTCAAAATCATACAATATCAAAATATATTTGAACTCTATTTGACATACCCAAATTTGTCAAATGAGAGTTCCTTTTTTTCGAATTAAAATAAATTGAATTCTATTTAACATACTTATATTTGTTAAATAGAATTCCCTTTCAAAATTATAAAACATCAAAATATATTTGAACTCCATTTGACATACCCAAATTTGTCAAATGAGAGTTCCATCTTTCAAAACCAAAATAAATTGAATTCTTTTAACATAATGCATATTTGTTAATAAGTAGAAGTCTCTTTTTCCAAAATCATAAAATCAAAACACATTTGAATTCCATTTGACATACCCAAATTTATTAAATGAGAATTTCACCATCAAACAACACATAAAAATAAATTAAACTCTATTTAACATACCCACATGTGTTAAATAAAAGTTTTCCTTTTCAAATCAAAACAAAATAAAAATACCAAATACACTTGGCCTCTACTTAACATACCCAAATTTTTTAAGTAAGGGTTTCATTTTCAAATCAAAACAAAATATCAAGCACATTTGAGTCTTACTTAGTATACCTAAATTTGTTAAGTAAGGACCACATTTTCAAATCAAATCAATCAGATCAAACACATGACAAACATCATCGTAAACAATAATATTTTCACAAAAGTATTAATGATCACACTTCAAGATATTGGTACAACACAAGGAATATGTATTAATTACCTTCCTTTGAATCGGAAGAATATTATCGACAAACATTGCAGGTGACAATTATGGCCAAACTATAGTGATAATCCGCTAGGCCATCATCTCAAAATAGGTGCTCTATATTATTGTCTAGGTCATCCAGAGTTAGCATCAACTTTTTCAGATGGTATAAGCCCGCGCTTAGACTACTTGTCACCTTAATATCTTCATTTGATATTTTGTGTGAATTATACTTAGAGATAGATGATATTGAGTTTGATTGACACCTTTGAGCATATCTTTTGACCATCTTAAAGACCTTTCTCCTATCACTTTAGGTTATGAGATGCACTCATAATATATACCAACCATAAAGAGCTTAGTTCTGTTCTCAAAGTATTCTCTAGGCATGATTGTTTTATTATATGTATCTAGGAAGTTAAAAGACCAATAAAGTATAGTCATCTGATATAGAGAGTTAAAATAGACTGGATGTAAGCTTAGCCTACAAGTACTTAAGAGAATTTTATATCTTCTTGCAACTATTTATTATACTTTATTTTATGCTTGAATTAAACATATTTTTTTTAGATGGAATGAGAATTAATGAAGATAGACATGGCTTAATAATATTAAAATTTACAAGTGAGGTTACAATAATTACTACCTTTAAATCTTTTTATGATTAATTTAACTAATAGCAATCCTAAACTTAAACTCAAAATAACACAACTATTCTTAGTGCCCAATAAAACTCATATTATGCTCTAAGTTATCAATTTCTGCTCGTCAAGATTAATAATTTGATAGTCCCATATATCACTTATCGAATGATGGCAATGTGAGTGACATCTATCATATATATATATATATATATATATATATATATATATATATATATATATATATATATATATATATATATATATATATATATTAATTTTACCTAATATAAAATATAAGTCTTTTAAAAAAAATGCAAATTCAAAATATTAAAATGCATTAGGTAAAATATCTAATATATTCATTAATATTTTAGTTAGAATAGAGTTCAAAATTTTCAAATATACTTTAAAATATGTAAAATATATAAATAAATAATATTTTATTAATTTAAATTTAAAAAAACTTTTATGAAAATTGCATCCGCCCTAAAATGGATACGGTTTAACTAATCATGTAGGTATTTGTTTTTTTTTTTTTTTGGACATTTGACCGAATTTAATCGTAAACTCACACACACAACGCATGTGCAAGGACTTCAACCTAAAACCTCTTAGTTGAAAGCCAAAGCTATCAACCACTAGGCTAAGGTGTCTTGCACTTAGGTATTTGTTTTACAGCCTAAATAATTCAAAATGTTTTTTCATATATATAAACATATAAAAAATATTCTTTGTGAGTATATATAGTTAAATTTGTGCATGATATTTTAGGTTTGATATGACACTTAAAATACTACTAGTCGAAGCACGAATCTTGATGCTAAAAGCAAGCTGATCCGAAGTTGAAACTGGTCGAGATCAAGTACTTAAAATATCCTTGGAAACTTTGGGATATTAGTTAAATCCTTTAATAGCTCTCAAACATGGAGTGTTTATAGTAAATCGAAGGCCGATGAGTGGATCTAATGAGCCCAAGATCTCATAATTATGACTTCATTTGAGCATTCAAATACTTAAAATACATCAAATGATCAAAGGAATCATTTTGAGTCATGGAGAGGAGGATTTTCCACAACGCCACTCCTCCATCATAAATACCATCATTCTTCATATGAGAGAAGCAAGAGAGAGGATAGAGCTCTAAAGCAAAATCCTCCAGCATAATATGCCACAACTCGACGGCCGACCACGTTGGTTACCAACCACCGCCGGGCCAGCAATGCCACCATCGATACTCATCGTTAATCTTCGTCGATCTCCATCATGACGACCTTAATCATCAGTGGCTGTTCCCCGTTGTTCGCCATTATCTACTACCATTAGTAATCGCTACAACAACGTATATAGTTGTCTGATTTTGGGATTCCCATTGTTAGCCCTTCTCATATACAATTATGTAATCCCGTTATCGGGAAAACTTGTACTCCAAAACAAATATATACTAGAAGCTTTTTATTGGGCAAGGCTTCATGATTTTTTCCCTCTTTTCGAGGTTTTCTACGTAAAAATTTTGGAGTTTTCTTGTTCACTCTTTAAATATATGTGTGTGTGCTAGATTTCACAAACAAGGCTAAGGCGTAAACTTTCACTCTGCCGCAACTGGTTTTCTAGCAGCATATAGCTGGGTCGCAACGCCTCAGAGTGCAACGCCGTAATTGGCGAATGAGTCCATAATTAAATCTTGCTCGTAGCGTATCCACACGTCGTCATGCCTCTTCCGTGATCATAATCTTGTTCCCATGAAGATCTATTCTCTCAAAATATATGATTGCTGGACCCGCAAATTTCATTGAAGAATGTGTTATTTTCAAGTATTTGATGTATATATTTTTGGATGATTGAAATAATGTCATCCAAAAATAGAAGATATGACACACTTAAAATACTACTCAAACAAATCTTGATGCTAAAAGCAAGCTGATCCGAAGTTGAAACTGGTCGAGATCAAGCACTTAAAATATCCTTGGAAACTTTGGGATATCAGTTAAATCCCTAAATATCTCTCAAACATGGAGTGTTTATAGTCAAATCGAGCGTCTCGACGAGCCGGATCTAACGAGCCCAAGATCTCATAATTCTGACTTCATTTGAGCATTTAAATACCCAAAATACATCATATGTTCAAAGGAATCATTTTGAGCCCATGGAGAGAGTAGTTCGGATTTTGTATGTGTTTACAGAGACGTCACTCCTCTAATCTATAAATAGCCCTTCATTTCTCATATGAAGGGAGGCCAAGCAAGAGAGAGGAGAGAGCTCTAAAGCTTGAAAATCCTCCATGCATAATCGTGCTACCACTCGACGGTCGCCGACCACCACCGGCCACTACCGTCAGCCGCCACCGCTAATCCTTGCCGTCGTCAATCTCCGTCGCCAGTCGTCACCACCGACCACTACCACCGGCCCTCGTCGCCGGTCATCGTCGTCAACCATCGTCGTCGATCATCATCGCTGACCACCGATGCGGGTCACCGCCGCCGACTACCATCGTCGGTCACTGTCGCCGATCCTCGACGGCCATCTTCGCCGGTCACCATCCCGACGTCCTTCATCGTCAGTCGCTGACCCTGGCTGTTCACCATTACTATATGGTTGTTGTTGTCTGATTTTGGAATTTCACCGTCGCCTTCTTATATAAATTTGTAATCGTATCGGAAAACTTGTACTCAAAATAAATACATAGTGGAAGATTTCGAGCCCGTGGTTTTTCCTTTTTTGAGATTTTCTATGTAAAATTTGAGTTTTCACTCTTTAAATATATGTGTTGAATTTCACAAACGCGAAACTTTCACTCATGGTTTTCTAGCACGCAACATGGTTAGTGATAGAAAATTTTGATTTTTAATGGAGAGATCTAAAGTTTAAATTTTGTACATATATTATATATAAAATTATCATTAAATTAATTTAAATATCTCATATATATATATATATATATAGGGCAGAACTAATCTTAATTTTCAAGAGAGTCAAATTTATATTTTAGGATAAAAATAAAAAGTAAGAGAAATTTTTAGAATGGGCAAATGATTAATTTGATATCTTGAGAGGACGATGCCTCAACTAGGTTAATCCACCTTTATATATATATATATATATATATATATATATATATCTATATAAAGATGGGGATACTTGGGGCACGACACGCCATGAACCCTATTTCCAAACCTCTCGCACTCTCTTCTCCCGTCTGTCTACTTCAAACCGCCTCCTCCTTTAAGCTTTCTGGGGCTCCACTCTCGCCTCAAGTCCGGTCTTCTCCGCTCCAACCTCTTCACAAGAATGCTTATCTACATCTACGCTTGTGGCCGTTTTTTCACGTCTTTTCTTTCTCTCAAGCCTCAACACGCCTCTGGAACATACCTCACACCTCCGGTGTCCACGCCTGATCTCTACCTTGATGATACTGTGTTCAACGAGACCACAAAGGACCACGTTTCCTCCCTCCACACGCCCATTCGTTTTCTCGCATTTTTTTTTCTGCTTCTCTCAATCCCGTGAGGGATTGTGAAGGAGTTTGAGGTAAACGAAGATTGCTATGCATTTGCCGCTTGTTACAGAATTTGTCCGAGCTACCCGTCGTCAGCCGGTGAAAGTTTCGTATCTAAGGGTTACATTCGGTGAGTTATAATGGTTCCTTGTGCTCCTCTTTTTCTTTTTTCTTCTGTTTTCATTTCAAATTTTGATATATATAGTTTTCATTTTCTATTTTTCTTCCTCCCACGATTTTAGGTAAACCGTAAATGCCTATTTTGAAGATCCTATTTTGATTATTTCCTGATTAATTTTAAATGCCTATAAAGTATAAAATGAACATCTATTTGGTTGGACATTATATCATAATCGTTATATGCCTAAGATGCACATCAAAGCCTATTGACGATAATTATGTTGCAATTTTGATACTTCCTTCTTGCTTATCGTGTGTATATTCTTGTATTATGATTTTAAATCTCATGTTTGTAGAATTAGAGGCATTCATCATCTAGAAAGCAAGACTATTAGAATACTTCAAGATGTCATGATTGTGTTATTAGTCTTGTATTCTTCTCGCCAGTAGAAGAATAAGTCTCACCTGACTCAATTAATCACTTGATCGATGTTGAGTCTTGCTTTCTCATCTATGTCAAGGTTGATATCTTTTTCTGGGTTTTGTGAGTCTATTATCAGCATTTTCCTCTAATTGCTTAAGGAATTGTATGTTTCTGATCGATGTGGTTTGAATGGAATTGGTTTCACGATCAAATTTGAACCGATTGAAATGGTCGGTCGAGCTTTTAAAACAATGGTTAAGCGGTAATCTTGAACATGAATATCAACTTTTAAGTCTTGAACTTCGAATATGAGATGTAACTTCAATCTTTGGTCGCATATTTTTGGCTCAGTCAATGGGTGGTAAGAAAAGCTTCTTTAATGATCTATTGCCATGTGATGGTCTACAGTATAAGTTTCATCATGTATCACTTTATTATTCTTGTCCTTTTCGACAATTCACTTAATTGCTTTACTAGCTAGTTTTAGGATCTCTTTATATGCCCTTTTGTCCAAAATTCATATAACACCTTATTGTTGTTAGTATAGGTTGAGGATCTTCAAAAATAGGTGAAATGAGCTGAAGTTTGAACCCTTGTGAAAATTGTTTTATTCTTTCCTTTGAATGCAATATTTTAATCATTACTTATACGCTTTTATGTTTTATGATTTTAGAAGAACGTAAACATTTAAATATTTCTACGGTCTTCAATTAATTAAAGTATGTGAATATTTTTTATTTAATAAAGAAAGTGTCTTTTTTGAAAATTTATTGATTTATTCTTTCTTAATAAAGCTTTTATTAAAAAATCTTATGATTTATTTTTAAGAAGTGACCGGCCTTTTATTTCAGAATTATTTTAAAAAAGGCAGAAAGATTTATTTTGTTTTGAAATATGTTCAAAAGATGTCTTCTCATTTTAATATTAATCTTTAAGACTTTACATAAGATTTTAATCGTTTCTTAATTAGATATGTTCAAAAATTTATGTTATTGCAAGATTTGATTTCTTTATTTTGTTATATGAGATGCTTTGATTTTTAATTTTATATAAAAGTAAATTATTCATTATTTTATTATGTCCTCTCTGAAAAAAATTTCTGGATCCGCCCCTATATATATATATATATATATATCAAAATTAAGCATTAACAACAAGAAACGAACGTAACATACGTAAATAATAAATTTAACAAAAACTGCTTGCCAAACTTTCCTTACATTCCTCCAACAAAATTCAACAAAAAAAATACACTAATAAGTAATAACCTCATGCAAAAGAGAAGAAAGGATAGTAATATAGACTGTGATTCAAATAAATTCTCTCTCTCTCTCTCTCTCTCTAACAAAGAAGTAGGACAGATAATACCAAAATCAAAGCAGCGAGAAGAACACCAGAAAATATTGCCGCCACTGGTGACGAAGGTGACTGGTTACGGCTGTACTCTGGGAACCAGGGTACATTCTATCAGGAGGAGGCGGCGTAGATTGGGTCGCGTATGGAACTGTAGGCGGCGAAGGGTAGTACCCGTACGGATTAGTCGGCGGCTGGTAGTACGGTGTGTTCTCATCAGCTGGTGTATATGACACGCAGTCCGGCGTGTATGTCGGCGGTGGAGGTGGAGTGCAGGGGATCAATAGGCACTCTGTGGGAAGGTCATCGGCTAGTGCCGGCGGCGAAGAGATTACAGCGAGGAAGAATAGGAGAAGAGAAGAGAAAGCCATTGAAGAAAAAATCAGATTGAGAGAGATTTGGCTGCAAGGGTAGGGGTTTAGAAGTTTAGGATTTCGTTTGATTTTTGCTTGTTAGGGAACTTAAAAAATCGCGACTTTATTTCGTATACAGAAATTACAGCAAAAAAAAAAGGAATTTAAACATAAATAGAAAGATGCGAAATTAAATTATTTCTGTGAATTCCTAAAAGAAACTTTTGTTTTTAATTTAGAAGATGAGATCATTCAGATGTTAACAGTTTAAAATTTAGGCATATTAGTAGGTTTAAGAAAACCGTGATTTAATATATTTTGACTTTATTAGGAATAAATTAATTAAAATTTTAAAATAAACAAATTTTGGGCATAAAATTAAATCAACTCCCTCATTTGATTGATGATAAAATTTGTGAGAAAGTTTTATATTTTTAAAAAATTTAAGTTCATATTTCGCAAAAATGAACAATGAGATTACAAAAATAACACCTTGTTAATGAAGCTTAACTTCTCACTGGAGAAATCATAGAGGAGTTCTAATCAGAAAGTATTTAGAGATGGAAGAGTAGAGATCCCCACTTGGAGGATTGGAGGAGCTCCTAGGAGGAAGAACTTCAAGACTCTGATGTAGCTGACAGTGTAGGAAGAGCCATAGGGATGGGCTCTGGAGTTCACAGATGCAGCATAGAGGGATTTATGCCAACTAGCTCAAAGGGATTCAACATGGGTTTGCTAGCAAATAGAGCCAATTAAAGAGCAAGGATGACTGCAATAAGGGAACCAAACAAGTCCTGGAGGAGAACCTAAAGAATTCATCACAAGCACTTAAGATCTTATGTGAGGATCTTGCAATATTGAAATTAACTCATGAAACATCTTTTATTAGAAAACATAAAGAGCTTTTGGAACAAATTTCTGATGTTATTTTATACTGTGATTCAAATAAAATATCCCTCAATTCAACAACAAAGTAGAACGGATAATGCCAGAATAAAAAAAACAGTTAGCGAACGGCAGTATATTTCACGGAGTCGATGAATGATGCTGCGTATTTACGGCAATCAGAAGATCGGAGGCGAGCAGTTGGGCCAATGACGGAGATGTGGCATAAGGGTAGTAACGGTTGGCCACGGGTAGTAATGCTCCCAGGTGCATACAACATGTAGTCCGGCTGAGGTGGACTGGGAATAGGCAGTGTCGGAAAGTCGAAGTTAAAGAAGTGATAGGAAGAATAGAGGGAAAAGAGAAATAGAGAGGTTTGGCTGGGAGGGTCGGGGTTTGGGCTTTTAGTAGTTTGAGGATTTGTTTGATTTTCGCATTTCGTACGCAAAAAAGGAAATTTAAAAAAAAAATTTAGAGCTTAATCGGCTAATTAAGATTTTAAACATGATTATTTTAATATCTTACAACTTTGTTTAATTTTTAATAGTTGATAGAAATAATTTAATTTTGTACATTTACATCTATGTTTAATTTCCTTTTTTGCGTACTAAAAGCGAAAATCAAACAAATCCTCAAACTACTAAAAGTTCAAACCCCGACCCTCCCAGCCAAACCTCTCTCTATCTCTCTTCAATGGCTTCCTCCTTTCTTCTTCTATTCTTCCTCACTGTAATCACTTCGCCGCCGGTACTAGCCGATGACTTTCTGACAGACTGCCTATTAATCTCCTGCAATCCATCTCTAGTGTCGGACTACATGTCGATGCATGCTCATGGAGAACGTGTCGTACCCTCCGTCGATAAGATGTTTGGAGGAAGGTTATCATCATACAAGGAGTTGAATATTGAATATTAATGGTGAAACAATCAAGAAATATATTTATCATCATAAAATAACTATTAAGATTTATTTTCTTTTTAATGAGAGTTGACCAAAGTTTTATTCAAAGAATTAAGTATGGGATATCCTCTCCTCTCTCTTTATCTTTTAGTAAGATTCAAATGAAAAGAAAGGGCTTTGGATGCATTATTATCAAGGATTCCTTCAGTAGAAAAAAATGACAATCAATTATGCTAAATCATAAGGATTAGAAGGTTTCTTTCATATCATAAACTTATGTGATAATGTATATTTTAGTGCTTATAGTGAAATATTATAAGGAGCTGTTTGTATATAATGAAAGATGAAACTTGATGTCTTTCTTCTATTATAGTTGTTTATTGAGTTCTCTATTAATATAATTTGTAACTTTATTTATGCTATTAATTTTTTCAAATAATACTATATTTTCTCTATTAGTGTTATTTTTATGATATAATATATAACCCATCATCACAACATGAAAGAAGGAAGTAACATCATTTTGTGTTTTAAATATCGGATAATTAAGGTTGGAACATAAGAAACGACATATCAAAATCTATGATGAATGATATATAATTAAATCATAACATAAATTTAGTCTTTAAATCATTAGAGGGAATGTGCACTTAGCCAAACTAAATCATATAATAAAATAATATTAAAAAGGAAAAGAAAAATGAATGACATTATAAAAGATATTCAAGATGAAGACTTGAACAATAAGATGTCACCGTTGGGTATATCTATAATTTAAAAAAGATCATAATTATTATAGTATCACAACTATAATTGATAATTACACTATCAATTATAAGGTTAGAAAAAATATATATACTTCACAAAATATACAAAACTATTTTATAGTTCAAGAGAATAAGTGAGCCAATTTATGCCTGTCTTCTTTCTCAATTGTTATTTTATTCTAAAAACTTTTTATGTATCACCCTTCTTTTTGGATTTGGGATTTTCAATATATATATATATATATATATATATATATATATATATATATATATATATATATATATATATATATATATATATATATATATATATAATATTTTCTGTTATATTATTATTTATTTCTCCTGAAGTTATTTATTCATAAATAGTTTTAATAATGTTTTAAAAAATTTCTGTATTTCTTTCTCATGCAGGATATGGAGCTATTTAATAAAATATCCAGATGGGAGACGTACCTTCACTGGCTGGAGACCTCGCATATTTGAGAGAAATCCTCAAGGTGGATGGTCAAGTTCCAATTAATACATACATATATATTAGGGTATATAGAGAGAGAGAGAGAGAGAGAGAGAGATTGCATATAGTAATTTCATAATTTAGAGTATTTATTTTCATGCTGTCTAATTTTAGATGAATAACCGACGGCTCAGAGGCGATGCGACGCACGCTCTCCAGTGCACTCATACGTAATGTCAGGAGGTGGACCAGGGATTAATCACCGTGAAAGTCATTAAGAAAATGCGGCAAAGTGACTAAAGAAGAATAAGAAGAAAGGAGAAGCCATCAAGAGAGAGAGAGAGGGCTGGGAGGGGGTTTAGCTTTTAGTAGTTTGAGGATTTATTTGATTTTGCATTTAAAAAAAAAAAGAAATTAAACATAGATGTAAGTGTACAAAATTAAATTATTTCTATCAACTACTAAAAATTAACAAAGTTGTTAATAAAAAATATTTTTTTAATTTAGAAGATGAGATCATTCAGATTTCACGAGTTTAAAGTTTAGGCATATTAGGAAGCTTTAGAATACCGTAATTTAATATATTTTTTTACTTTATTAGGAATAAATGAATTAAAAAATAAAATTTGGGTTTAAAAATTAATCAATTCCGTTATTCCGTTATTTTCAATATAGACCAGTTTAAAAGTCATTTGATTTTGGGCATTATAGAAAGTTTAAAAAAAAAACTTAATGTAATATATTATGACTTTATTTGGTATAAGTATAGAATTTAATATTTTTCGACTTTGTTTCGTCTGAAAGATTAACAAAAATGGAAAATGACAATAAAGGCTAACATAAAAGAAATTGATTATTCGAATTGATCCGTTTGATTTTGGCTTATTAATAAGACAAGAAATTCGCGATTTTATTTGGTGCATAAAAATTAAAAAAATGGAAATTAAAAATAAATGCAAAGATGCAAAATCCAATTACACCTTTAAATTACCGAAAGTAATTTTTCTTTTCAATTTAAACGATGAGATATTAACAGTTTTATTTTTATTTTTATTTTTTTATTTTTATTTTTTGAAATTTTAGGCATATTAGGATGTTTGAGAAAGCAGTAATTTAGTTATTATGACTTCATTAAAATAAGGAAATAAAAATAAATTTGAAAATAAATTCAAAGATTAAATTAAATCTCACTGTTCTTGATTAATGATAAAAAATAGAGAAATAAAAAAAATTCTTAATAGTTTAGAATTCATTTGATTTTGGAAGTATTTGAAAATTTAAAATAATTTAATGTAATAACCTACGAGTTTATTTGGTATAAAAGACTTACAGAAAAAATTAAAAATAAATATTAAAATTAAAAAATTATAATATCTCACTTATTTGTTTGATGAGGAGATAAAAATAAATTAGTAAGTGAAATAATTAAAGCCTTCATTATTTTGTTGATATTTGAAAACTTGAAGTTAAAGATTTTATGAAAATAACATTGAACGATTATATGCATTATATTTATATTTAGAAAATAGGGGAAAAACTATATTGCACTTTATAAGTAAATATGTAAATTAATAATAAAAAATGTGCAAGCATGTGAATTTAATAATTATATATTATTATGTTTAGATTGAAATAATTGAAAAGAATGATAGAGATTCTTAAATCGAATTAAACTGGAAAGATTAGACTTTGAGTAGAATAAATAAAGAATATTGGGTATGTTAAATAAAGTAAATCTTAAATCATATAAATATGATAGTCAATACTAATATTAATTAAGATCAAGATAATGAATGATCTTATTCATAGGTACTCCAAGTAAAGAGAAAATTTTCAATGGAAAGGAAACTCAAGAAGCTTCACATTACAGTGGGTTAAAATGGGAAGATATATCATCTCATTTTTCAAACCGGATGTATTTAACTATAAGTAGATGCGATTAAAAGAGATTTTTTTATATAATTTATTGATGCATTTAATTTTCTCCTAATATTAGATAGATAATTATAATATTTTTCATGATGATTGCACACATTTCTTGTACAATATATTATTCAAATATGCCTTCAAACTATGGGGCTGTTTAGTTGGAAGAATTTGGATTGCAAAGTAAATGCAAAGATTTTAACTTTTTTGGTGTTTGGCTTGAAGTAAAGTAAATTTCCAAGGTAATGTAATGTATTCCAAATAAATTACATAGGTCATGCCCAAAGCCGCCCTTCAACCAAATATTCCTACCACCGCCGCCACCCGTCCGCCACAATCGTGACGCATCAAAACTTTCAAAATACTTTACATTACACTTTTTCAACCAAACAAAAAAAGCAAAGTCATGAATTCGTAAAACTCTCAACCAAACAACTGTAAAGTACTCATTTTACACTGTATTCATTTTACACTGCATTCCTTTTATACTGCATTCCTTTTTCAGCCAACCAAACAGCACCTATATGAACAATCTCTTAAATGCACGAATTAGATGATGTAAAAGTTAATGTAAAAAATATAATAGGATTGTTGACCTCCACATAAGCTGCACAAGTCAAATCGAGCAACAACGATGAATTCGACAGACTATGAAAGTGATGTCACGTAAATCAAAGCCAAAATACCCTGATTGTCACTGAGACTAATCAAAATGACTTTTGATCAACAAACAGACTTAATCATTACGTATAGAGCATCGAAATTGATTAAAATACATATCTCGCACAATCTAACAGACGATCAATAGCGAAGATGAGTCATCAATATGCTTGCACGTATATCAAAGTCGGGAGGCCTCGATGACATCCAAACTTGCTTCAAAAATTATTTTCATTCATTGCCAAAATGTCGTAACATATATAATGAGACTTCGCACCCAATTTGGACATGTTTCGATGTTGAGCGATCGATGCAACATCACATGATTTGAACTCAAATTAACTCAATTTGGCCAAATCATCCAATGATGTTCGATCGTAAATGGACTTCGTCATTGCACCCAAAATGATGAAATTACTTAGAATAGAGACCCATATTGGATGGGGTCATCTCACATGAAATTTCGTCAAAATTGACATGAATTTTGAAAATTTTAACCTAATTTTTACTTAATCTCACTGCCTTTAAGTCAAACTCAATTGCTCGTACCTTGTCGCATCCAACATGTATTCCTTCCCGCGCTATCCTTGCCTCTTATCGGTCAAAATTAATTCCCTATCCTTCCCATTCTCGCACGACAAAAGCACTCAATCTCCTCCCTGCTAATCTCCTCTCCCGCTAGATAACCCTTTCTTCTCCCTTCGCACAACCAAGGCCAAAGCCACATCTCTCTATCGACTTTAAGACTGCTCTTTACATGTGTAAGCATAATTGAAGCTGGGCCTCGACTCCCTTCTTCGCTACCTTCATGTGAGTCACCCATTCCCATCTCCTTATCATTCTGCCTACACAAGCATCACCCACACGAGCCATAATTCATGCTTGATCCACCAACCCTAATATCCCATTATCAGTTACTCATCGAGCCGCACCTCCTCTGTGGCTTCTTCTCCCACCAACCTACCTCCTCACAACTAAAGCTAACTAATTATGAAACCACCTAGCCGACACCATCTCACTGTCACTCTCGCTCTCTATCTCTTTCTATCCCCTCCAACAACCATTACCCAAGCTCCCCCTCTCTCTCAAAACAAAGAGAATTCTCACCCACCCACTACCTCTCTCTCTCTCTCTCCCTACCTCACTTTTGCCTTACCCTTGCATCAAAATCCGTGCCACTTTGAAACATGGAACATTGCTCTGATTTACGTGCAGAAGATATAAATATATAAAAATTATTGAAATCAGTTAAGTACCCACACACATTCCAACGTGATGGGGAAACTTGTAAAATGAATACTTGTACGGGTTGTTCCAACATGGTTGTTGACCTCATTTTGAAAATGAGCTCAACCTCAACTCCATCTTAGGCATAGGACTTCTCTTAGTCACTAAGAGTTTCCTTATTCTTAAGACACTTCTAGTGATTAGGTGAATACTTAACCTAACTCTAAAGACTTAGAAGAGTTAGCCATAGAAATAGGTCATGCCTTAAAGGTGTTAGAAAAATTTGCATGCCCTATAGCTTGAACTAACTCCTCACTTACTTCCTTCAAGTCAAATTCCAAATCAAGTCTAAACCAACTCTATACTCCAAATCAAATCAACATCAAAACTTAAATTAATTCCAACTTAATTGATTTTCAAACTCAAATCAATTCCAAATGATTGAAGCTTATAATTAAATTCCAAATTTCCAAGAATCTTTACTAAGTCACTTAGATTCTATCTTATGACTTAGCCAAAATCAAATCCAAATCAATTCAAATTCAAGAAATTTTCTCATAACCTATTTATATTCTCATTTATATTCATAAATATAAATGAAATATAAATTCAAATATCCAAAATCAATTCAAAATCAAATTCAAATTCAAATTTCAACCTAAACCTTTCAAGTCAAATTCTTGAACTTAGTCAAATCAAACTCAAATCAAGCCAAACTCTTGATTTTACTTCATGATTCAATCAATCCTTCAATCAAGAATCTAAATATAAACAAACTTCAATCATCAGACCAAAACTAAATTCAAAAATCAAATCCAAATTCAACCAAAATTCAACCTAAGTCTTTCAAATCAAATTCTTGAACTTAGCGAAATCAAATTCAAATGAAGCCAAACTCTTAATTTTTCTTCATGATTCAATCAATCCTTCAATCATGAAACCAAATATAAACACAAACTTCAATCATCAAACCAAAGCTAAATTCAAAAATCAAACCCAAGTTAAACTCATGTTCACCCTTTTGAACTTAAAATTTTCAAATGAATCGAAACTCATTTAACTCCAAATCAATTGCAAATAGATTTATATTTCAATCATAAGTCCATATATGAGTTCAATCAAACTTGATTCAAGTCTTGATCAAGTCAATTACCTAGGCTCACTTGACCCAAAGTGACCTAAACTACCCATTTTGAGTTAAATTCTAATCCAACTCAAATTGTATTGAATCAACAATTATCATGAGATGATCAATCACTCAAATTGGGTCAAACCAAATCAAACCTAAAGGTTGACCAAGTCAACATTTAGCCAAAATGAAACCTAAACTAGCCAAAATCCAACATAGGCAAAATTGATTGAAATCACTGATCAAAACTCATTCATGATAAATATTTTAACTTGACCAAGTCATCATCTGAGCCTAACCTAGCCCAATTGGCCACTTGACCCAAGTTGACCCAACTTGACCTAAAAAAGTTAAAATGTGCCAAAACTTGATCTAAGTCAAATTGATTGAAACCAATAGGTCATGTTCATTCTAAACCACTTGTTGAACTTGACCAAAGCCTCAATTGGCCAACTAGACCCAACCTAACCCAATTGGCCTTGAATCTAACTTGGCCTAACAGGTCAAATTGAGTCAAAATCAAGTTAAACTAAAATTGATTGAAAACAAAGATATCAATACATTTCATATGACCAATGAAACCTAAACCAACCCATGACCTAGCCCAAATAGGTCAAATGGGTCAAACTGGTCAACTTGACCCATTTGACCTAAATGAAATCAAATGAACCAAATCCAAATATAAATCAAGTTGAACCAAACCAATGATGCCAAAATATTTCAAATGGTCATATGAACTTGACCCAACCCTTAGTTTGACCCAATTTGACCAATTAGTCAACTTGACCCAAGTTAACTCATTTTGACCTAAATAGGTCAACATGAGCCAAATCACATTAAATCGATTCCAAATTTATTGAAACTTGGCCCAACCCATTTTTCAATCGATATTATTATAGGGCTGAAAGTTAAGAGTTTCTCCTAACCTTTAATAAAAAAAAGACATGTATTATGAGATATCAAATTTTCACATCATCTCACTTTCTTCAAATTCAAAAGAAGATTCAATAGTTGTAGACAAACCTTCAAATAGAGCAAT